>JBBPDA010000145.1:17322144-17334118 GCA_037974385.1 Arnoldichthys spilopterus
TTATTTCTGTGACCATTGTGAGTTTTTCTTTCATTGACTGAAGGGTACCAACAATTTTGTCCACGTGTGTATGTGAAGTGCTATGGCCTATATAACTGTATTAATCTATAAGATTGTTTTGTAGGTGTTTGATCATTTTAGAGTAACAGTGACCTATGACCATCACGGGTTTCTATCTTTATCATCTTGTTTTTTATTGTTTGTTTTCTTGTTTTTTAACATTAGGGGCAGGAATTTTAATATCTCATGATGCAAACCAGTTGCTTGAGTTCATTGATAACCAGGGACAGGTCCATGTCATTCAGAAGT
This sequence comes from Arnoldichthys spilopterus, assembly GCA_037974385.1. Classification (NCBI taxonomy): domain Eukaryota; kingdom Metazoa; phylum Chordata; class Actinopteri; order Characiformes; family Lepidarchidae; genus Arnoldichthys; species Arnoldichthys spilopterus. The sequence goes on from JBBPDA010000145.1 coordinate 17,322,454, forward strand.
ACCTTGAGAGGCCACTTCTATTGGAACCAGGTCATCGCAAATTTGATATAAGGTAAAATGACTCCTCTGTCTGTCTGTCTTGTGGTTTCAAACCTGAGGCAGTAAGGTGGGTTATTAGTTGTGACCTATGTTAATCCTCTTGTGTTAAGGAGCTGGGTGCTTGTTGACCATCAGTACAACATCTACTTGTACCGTGAGGGTGTGCTGAGGACCTCCTCAGAGCCGTACAATAGCTCTGACCTCCAAAACATGACCAGCCATCTGACCAATCACTGCATCCAGAAAGAGCACTCCCAGAACTATGGACGCTACGAGGTGGGCAACGAGATGTTCTTTGATGAGTTCAGACAGTACCTGCTGAGTGTTCACAATGTTGCCATGGAGACATCCATCTTGCCTCAAATCAAGCAGATAATAAGGTATGACAGCAAGCCCATGCAAGACAGTCACTAATTCGATCAGGCAGGTTTCAGACAGGGTGTTTTTACAGAGGTAGCTGTAGCCAAATTTCTACCCAATTACTTAGTAGTTTTTAGTTCCAGGTAGAGGCAACCCTGTCTGTATTTGCTGTTATAAAGTTCTGGTTGTTACCCTGTTTTAACAGGAGTTGTCTCATGTGCATTGAGCCAGCCATCAGCACTAAACACTTGTCCTACCAGAGCTTTCAGCTATTCGGCTTTGACTTCATGCTGGATGAGAACTTTAAAGTGTGGCTGATTGAGATCAACGGAGCACCTGCTTGTGCACAGTCAGTACCTTTCAGACATTTTGAAGTGTCTACCCTCTTTCCTTGAATCCAATTGTCTTGCTATTCTCATAGGTTTGTTTATTGTTGAACCTCCCTTGCTGTGCCTTACTGAAATATTTTCATGCTTATTTTCTGTGACCTACTTTTAAGTCCCGAAGAACATTCTTGTTTCCAAATTTTCCAAACTGCTTGTTTCCAGATTTCAGCAGAAGGTAAAGCTTGAAACTTGAAAGTGTTTTGTTTTAACGAGATCTGCTGGTGTATTTAGATTTCTGTCCCATTGGGCTGTTGACTGAAAATAGAAATCTTTAATAATTGTTCCTTTTGATGCTCAGATTTGGGAGGGGTTTCATAATGTCCTGTAGTAAGTTCATCATAATTCAGTATCTGTGTGTGAGACTCTGCTGTATGGAGAAGGTTATTCCTACACAAGTCATTTTTCACAAATTAACTGATATTAAATTGTTCACGTTATTGTTCCTTTTTCAAACATTAAGAATGTCTGAATCATAATGGGTAATGTTACCCAGATCTCTGGTCATTATTAATCGCTATTCCCATGTCCTCCTCAGGAAACTCTACCCTGAACTGTGTCAAGGTATCGTGGATGTAGCCATTTCTACAGTCTTCTCTCTAAATGCAGATGCCCTCTCCTCCTCGCCACCATTCTCCACATCTCCATCTCTCTCCTCAAACTCGTGTTCATCTCCAAAACTCAGAGCACCACACCAGTTTGGCCCATTCATCAAACTGTAAGCCAGGATGCTATATTCCTGCGGAACTCCTCCCTTACAAAGCACCTGCTGCCAGCCTTGAGGAGGCCCTCTGGTCTTTCTTTATAGGTAATCTTCCCTCTTGAGCTATGTATAGCTAAGGAGGGATGCACTGTGTAGATGGAGTGCTGGCTGTTATACATTTGCACTCTTCCTTGTAACAAATAGTATGAAATGTTCTGTTTATAATTTGTGAAAACAGTGCAGTCAGTATCAGTATTGAAAGTTGGAGAGATGTCTGCACATTTGCAACATAGCAGCGCACAAAAAATTTATTTGTTTGCCGATTCATGATACAACAATAGATATTGCAGCTTTTAAACTAGAATTATGCTCCTTAGCCTGATTGACTGTTAACTGTTGTCAGGACCCCCAGTCTACCAGTTGTAGTAGAACCTGAGGTGATGTGGATTTTTTTTCTTTCTTACTTATGCTCCATTTCAGCAAGTTTCCTCAGGACTGTTCATGGCACCTTTCTATAAGGAAGAGTTATGAAAGGAGGAGTTTGAATTTAGTTTCTGCAATTTTAGTGCCTTACATATTCACAAAACCACTTTCCATTTAGCACAAAGCAAGAATTTCTAAAACATCATGCAGCTAACTGTAAGACTGCTGACAGAGGGCACTGTAGGCATACTTCGGGTTCAGCCTAATTGTTTTAGCAATTCCTGATTTGGCTTTAAACAGGCAAATGTATACTTTGCCACTAGTGTTCACTACTTGTAAGCCAGTGTAACTTTCTTTACATGTTAAGAGTTTGTGTTCTTGACTTTGGCATTGCTACTTTAGTGTGTACTCAAGTTTTTCCCTTCATATTATCACCATAGCTTCAGAAAGTTACTATTTACAGTGAAAAGCGTGTCTGTGCACGCGTGTGTGTGTGTGTGTTAAATTTAGTGGGTTTTTTAGTCATCTCTTCCCACTCGTGTTCTTTTATTTATATTATCTCCCAAAACTAATAGTCCATCACTACAGTAAATTTAAGCCTAAAAGATAAGCCAATCAACTGTTTTTTATTTTAATAATGTTCACAAGAAGGTCCTGGGTTTGATTCCTGTCTAGGCAGCATGGGTCCTTTCTGGGTGGAGTTTGTATGTTCTCTTTATCTCTGTGGATATTTCACTCAGAACTCCTGTTTACTTCCACAGTCCAAAGACATGCACATCAGGTGAATTGGAGATGCCAAACTGCCCCTAGGTGTGTGTGTTTGTCTGTGTATCTCCCCTGAAGTGGACTGGCAACTTGTGAAGGATGTTTCTTTGCCTTACACCCCATGAAGACTGGGAAGGCTTTAGCACCTCTGCAACCCTGATTAGGATTAGTGGCTCAGAAAATGGATGGATATATAATGTTCATGATCCATCACATTTTCATTCTACCTCTATGGTAATCTCAACGGGGCGGGGCAGTTAATGTTCCTCATGGTCTTTTTTTAAGACTTACTCTTTTCTTGCAGTGTTTTTCCACACATTCATATCATTTTTCTTCTGAATGAGTACAGCTGTATTTTTTTCATTTGTGGAAGTAGGCATGATGTATTTGAAGCATGTAAAATGCTGTGGTATACTATATCTGTAGCTAGTAACAGTTTTTTATATCTTTGGTTAAATGCCTATTTTTATAAACTTGCATGTGATGTGAAGTCTGTTATTAGATCTGTTTCAATTTCTCTTTTTAAAGATCAGCCCTCATGCTTTGAGCGTTTGTTCTGTATCCATCATAGACATGGTCATTTTTGCCGCTGATATAACACAAACTTCTGACAATTTTTTAATTGTAGTGGCCTTCATAATGGTGTATGGCACAATGAAAGCCATTGGATAGCTGAAAGCCAACTTTGCTTGCTTTTTAGCAGGGAGTGAGTGATGGTGATTGTTTTAGTGCAACTGTCGAGAGAGGGGGTTCTCTACTAAACCTTATAACAGGTTTAGGTGTAGCAGTGTTTTACACGAAAGGGTTTTTTTTTTTTTGCACTCCCCTCTCATTCCCTGCTCACTGTGGGATCAGATCATAATGCACTGCTCTATGTATAGTAAATGAAAAGGGCTTGAAGGAATGTGTGATGCTGCACTCAGCATGCTGATGTGGAAGACCTTGCAATGGTTTTGTGGTGTAAAACAATAACAAATGAACTGATAAGTGGAAGGAAATGTGCACTGAATGTATAATAACGTACATAGAAGGGAAGAGTGCTACACGTTGAAACATTTATCAGTATTTTCATTATATTGGTCTTTGATCACTACACATTGACATTACTGCTGAAATGTTTCAGTATTATCACCCCACATCAATCAATGGTAAACAAAAAAACCATATTTCAATGGAAAGGGAAAGGGTGCCTTATTATTAACAGGACTATGTTTGAGAAAAAAAAACCTCTTGTTTAGGATATCCTTTTTTATTTAATGTTCAGTTTCATTCTCCATGTTATTTACTCCTTGATTATAACGTACTTTCTTACACAAACAACGCAATCTGTGTAAGATCAATAATGTTGCATTTTCAGAGAATGCCCCCCAATCCCCCCAAAAAGCTGAGCTAAAGTATTGCAGCGATATTTCAACTCTAACCAAAGAGAAATGGAACTGTCTGGATATTTAATTTGTACTTGAAGGTTACTAGTTTGTTAGACTAGTATGTTAGACTGTGTTTTTCAGCTTTGTGGCATGATGTTTACTGTTTTTGTTTGCCTGAATTGGAGTAATCCACTGAGATGATTTACATTTTGAGATGTCATGTATGTGTACTTCTGTCTTTATGCTTTATATTGTGTTCTTAAAAGCAATGACATGGTTACATTTTGACCTACAGAGTTAACACCAGGCTTCCAAAGTCTTAAGTTACCCTTAAACTTGCTTTGTGCTAAGCATGTTCACCCTTCCAAACCCCCACCCCCAAAAACAAATGTGTACCAGCCTGCTACTCTCACATTGAGCATATAGCTAGCATAAACGAAAACCTAAAAAAGTATTTGTGTTCATTGTATCTGCCCCATATGTTTTTTGTGTTTTATGTATTTTTTTACATAAACAATTTGTTATTTTTTGTAAGGCTTTGTGCATGGTAAGTGTGGTGTCTGTGTTGATCATATCATGATAAATAAAATTAGTTTTCAAGTTTTATTCCTTCATGTCACAGCTAAAAATATAAATTTCCCCTGAAGAAAAAATATACATGTCCCCCTTTTCTTGGAGGGTGAAGATCTTGCCTAGGGCTCCAAAATGAATTGAACTGCCCAAAGTATCACACTACCTACGCTAGCTTGCCTTCCTCCAATAGTGCATTCTGGTGACACACCCGCACACGGCAGTGAATACACCGTGAAAGAAATCACCAAAACATCCTGTGGAGACTGAGGAACCTGCCAATACACCACAGCCGATCATAGAAATCTTACCTATGCAGCATCTATGCACAACATACAGCGAACACCAAAAAGCATTAAACCAATGTCACTTTTCTATAGAGACATAAAGGATAAACAAAAGGGGCAAAAAATACAAGCATCTGAGGTGATAAGTCACCACACTGACTAAGAATTTTTCCATCGCCATATTCATTACACAGCACAATCACTCGCTTGGCATTGGCTTGCTTAGCGTCCTTAAACCCTGTACCAATGCATGCAATACATATCTTTACAGATCACAATCCAAATACTACTTGCATGACATGACTATGGAAATTAGGTCTTTATATCATTTGAACTTATATCATTTAACTTATTAACGAATTAGAATTTGAACTAACATGTTTTACCTGTAATTTCATAATGAGTATGAATCAGCTGAGCCACAAGCAGAGTCAGTAAAAACATGATTTATTGTTTATCTGCAAATACGGCATTTGCAAAAGCTGAAAATTTAAAAAAAAGTTATCAATACTTTTCATCCATTACCAATATAACAGGATTACTGTAAAACCCCAGAAATTCTGGGATATTTTGCAAGATGCAATAAGAGATAATATAAGATAAGATAACCCTTAAAGTGGGAAATTTGCATTGCTACGGCAGTATAAAAGGTAAGAGCAGCAAAAGAGTGGTAAAGCAATAGATAATTTTAAAAATTATACAGCACAATAGATAAAAATATAAACGGTGTAAGAAGTATTGTATATAAACCTATATGTGTATAAGCTGCACTGGTTTTACATGGAGAAAATAACAAGAATATTGCACAGAAGAATATTGCACATGAGACATATTGCATGTTAAGTGAACAAAATATTCAGTTTTTCAGTCCAGGATGTTTTGGATGTGTGTGTGTGTGTGATCAAACTGCAAGGTGTTGGTTGTAAAGTCTGGCGGCATCTGAAAGGAAAGACCTGAATCTCTCCTTCCCACACAGAGGGTGCAGCAGCCTGTCACTGAAGGAGCTGCTCAGTGCTGTCTCCTGCATGGGGTGGGAGATGTTGTCCAACAGGTATGACAGCTTAGGCGTGACCCAGGAGTGTGGAAGTGGTGTGAAGTGTAGAAGAGGTGTGAAGGGTCTGAGGTGGAACAGAAGTGGGGGTGGGGGTGTCTGCAGCAGATGATGGAGACTGCATCATGGAGGGCAATGTGGGTGGAGAGACAGAGGCAGGGGCAGATGAGTTGAACCTGTTGAAAAAGTGGTTCAGTTCATTTGCCCACCTCACATCCCCCACCAGCAGAGAGTTCAGGTCTTTGTGGCCTGAGATGGTTCTTAGGCCCCTCCAGACTCCGCTAACATTGTTCTGCTGAAGCTGGTTTTCCATCCTCTGCCTGTAGTTGTCCTTTCCCTCCCTGATCAGTCTTTTCAGCTCCCTCTGCACCCTCTTCAGTTCCTCCTTGTCTCCTGATTTGAAACCCCTCTTCTTCTGCTTGAGGATGGCCTTGATTTCTGGAGTAATCCAAGGTTTGTTGTTTGGGAAACACCGCACAGTCCTGGTGGATATGGTGCTGTCCACACAGAAATATAGTCTGTGATGCAGGTCACACGGCTGTCAATGTCCTCCCTATGGTCGTCACAAAACACTTCCCACACAGTAGATTCAAAACAGTCCTTTAGAGTCTCCTCCCTCTCATCTGACCATCTCTGCACTGTGCGGTTGACTGCTGGCTCCCTGCGTTCTAAGGGCTAGTATGGTTGCATGCTAATGGATAACAGCTCAATGTCTCTACCGCAGAGTTGTTCTTTCACAGTGATGTGCCCAGAATAGAAACACACAAATCCAGTGTCTCGTCCACAAAGGTTATAAAATTAGAATTTTAGCTGATACCTGAACAACAGCTTTAACTTTTCCTTACATGAACTGCTCCCTTCAGGTCTTTCCTCAACACAAAAGTGACACACCCCATCACACAAGTTTAGGTGATAAAATACTTCAATTGTTCCTCATGTTCACCTCATTTCTACACTTAAAGAAAAATATTTTATATGGTATATTGGTCCAAATTTCTGCATGTTTTAAAAATGTTTGGTTTGTATCAGCATCTGCAGATTTGTACATGAACAATTACAGATTTCAGACTTTATCTACTTATCCAACATTCATGCTAAAGGAAATCCAACATACTGGAGGCTCCACAGTGGTTAAAACAGCACTGTGACATTACACTGCACAGCTGGAAATGAAAGGTTTTCTACACTCTCTTCATTCCTTTAATCCATGTGAATTAATGTGAACGTCCTCCGGAGGAACCGGTTCTCAAACACATCCCCCATGTGTGGAGCATCAGTTTAGCAGTGCCCTGACCATTAGGTCATTTCTTTAACATCTCTTTGCTCTTCATGATTGACATCAAGATCAAGCAGCTGGTCAGAGGTTCTGTGTAAGACGATGTTTCAGCTGAACTCCTCTTCCTCCACTGCTGCCCACTGTACCTCAGTGTTCAAAGTCAAGGGTAAGGCCTGATTAAACTACTGAATCAGAATTCAGTGCTGATCTTTGCTGAATTCAGGAAATACACAGGTGCTGGGTAATAACTTTGTGTTGAGTGGCATTAAAGAGTTTATCCATGAACTGAGCGAAGCTGAGGCGAGAAGTCAAGAAATATATGATGCCAACCTTCAGCTCCAACCAAGTCTTTCATTTTTCAGCCAAGCACAGAAAGAGTTAACTCACACCTTCACATCTAGATCTAGGACACAACTTTCTGCTTTTATGCACCAAAGACCTCTTGGAGTCTTGGAGTGATCATCGACGACCAGCTGACCTTCAAGGACCACAGTTGTGCAGATTTACACTCTACAACATCTGCAAGATCAGGCCATACCTTCCAGAATATGCCACTCAACTTCTAGTCCAGGCACTGGTGATGAAAAGTTATGCTACTGCAGAGGATTCTGAATGCAGCAGCTCGGCTGAATACACTCACATGAAGCCACAAATTCACTCCCTCCCTCATTGGTTCCCCATCTTGGCATGAATTAAATTCAAGTAATTGATGCTCGCCTACAAGATCATCAGTTGATTAGCTCCCAGTTACATGGTGGTGAATTCGAACCACCAAACAAACCAAACAGGCCATTTTATACTAAACATTCTCTTCGCTTCTATGTTAACTTACGCATGACCATATCTCCTATCAAGGACCCTCACAGCTGGATGAAACTGGTTTGACATGTGGCAAAAACACAGTATTTCTGAACTAGTAAATAGTCTTTGACTGACCATCATTCAGTGTGCTCAGAGACCTTCAAACCAAATTGAAGCTCGGCACTCCTAGTTTTCTGCCTAACTTTGTCTTTGGGACCTCCCTCATATAGGGGAGAATACTTTTTCCAGCAGAAGACTTTTTAATTTCACTTTGAAATTGCTCTCTCTCTCTCTCTCTTTTAAATAAAACCTTAAATGAAATTAAGTTAAATAATTTTGGTGAATGACCTGCAGAATTTCCTCCTAAGAGCCATATTTACCTGTGTCTTTTCTTTATTTAGCTGCAGGAAATTTTCCACCTTCTTCCAAAAGTTTGCTTTGATGAAGCATCTGTGGCAATGGTTCTGAAAGTGAAGGCTGGGAAAATGTTCACTGGCTGTTTCTGCACTTACTATTGTCTCTTACAGCACTACATCTATTCTACAAGATGATCAAGGTGCACAAGGTGCTGATGGGTGTGTGAGTGTGGGGGCGGAAGGGGGTGAAAGGGGTGTGTATTCAAAACAAATGGGGCAAAAGACTGGAAAAGAAGGAAACTTTGGACAGGTGGTTAAGGCAGACAGCATCATGGACAGAACAGATTGTTTTCGTGGCTTCTCCTGTTTTGAAGTCTCAATAGTGCACGTTGGCAAATTCTCCAGGTCCACAGTGGCCTATCTGCCATTGCTGTCCTTTCTGGATTTCTTTAAAGAGAGACAATGAGCTTATTAGCAACCTCCTCATCATTTAAGCTCAAATTTAATGTGTTCATACTAATGATGATGATAATATTCGACTGTTTGAACAATATATTGATTCAAACTATATTGATATTACTGGCACAACATGAAACTACAAAACATCTCACTGGCAGAAGAAAGAATGAACAACAACTCTTTACCTTTTTGAAGATCTTGACTTTTGGCCTCTTTAACCAACTGAAGATGTTTGAAGCTGAAGTGCTGAATTGACCCTTTCTGTCAGAATTTAGCAGGCCACTGATTGGGACTCAACTGGGAGTTGACTTCTGCGGTTTCTTCACCAACTGAAACCACAGCATCCAGTGCATGATCAGAAGGTGCTGCTGCTCCTGCTGCTGCTGCTGATGACAATATGTCCACGATCTGGCGCTCAGTCAGTTGCGAGAATAGTTCACTCATGTCACTAAACACCTCAGAGGGGGGTTGTGGCATGTCAAAACTCTCAGGGCCGAGGTTGAAGGGCATCAACAGGCTTGGACTATCTTCACTGGGGGCAGGATCAGGTCGGCGTTGAATCCACACCTTGAGAAAAAAATGTATTGTCCTGTCTAGAAAATCATGTAGAAATTCATAGACAATGGACTGCTGCAAACAAACATACTCCTGTATAGTTATCATGGCAACAGAATGATTCAAGAACTCCATCAAGAGAGCTTTTCTTGTCATTACTAAGTCATGCATCACTCTGGTGAGTAACAGGTCATCCACTCTTCTCATTGCTGAATACACATCAAAAACGTTCACACCCAGAGTATTGGTGATCGTTGTTGGGTCAGTCAAGACCAATCTGTTTCTTGTTTTTGTGTTTCTCATTGTGCGCAGCATGGACCCAAGTAGATAATTAGTGAACTGCGCTTCCACTGAAGTACGTCCTGTTGACCAAGCAAGTTGGTGTTTGATGTTCAAAAGTACTGTGCCAACAACTTCCCGTGAGCTGATCTCTTCATTTGTTTTTGCCTTAGCCACTCTCTGCTGGTACTTGGTGACACCTGTTTCCATTCACCACTATTGTAAAGAAATCCCAGTCTGGACCAGTTAACACCATACCCACACTGGAGGAGCCTGTTTACATTGAATTATGGGTGAATTTTGGAAAAATGGGTGGCGTTTCCCTTTAACAACCTCATAATTGAAAGTTGACGGGGAGGTGGAATGTTTGTGGGACAGGGTACAAAGATGAGATTATGGAGTGTGAACAGCAAAACAGTGACATGCCCTCAGAGCTCTACACACACACAAACACACAGATATACCAGCAGTGACGTTAATGTGCATTGTGACATATGTGTGTACAGCAGAACCTGCGTGTGCTGGAGAACTGATTGGAGAAAACACAGCTGAAGTGTCAGGAGGCCGAACACATCACAGGGTGCTACCTGAAACTAAAGGAGCATTTGCAGGTAACGCACGCACACATACGCACATGACATAATGTGTATCATTTCTGTGTAAGATCACTGAAGCTGTGTGCATGTGGGTGGGTGTGTGCAGATGGAGAGTTCGATATTTCAGCCACAGTTGGATGGGCTAGAGGCAGAAATCCTGCATTAGAGGCAGAAGCTTGGAATGCTGCAAGAGATTAACAGTGACGGACAACAACGTTTCTCTGTTATAAATGGTGTTTGAAAACTGAAGTGTCTTTTTATGTATTTATTTATATAAATACATAAAATATATTAGGAATTTCATCTTCAAGCACAGAAAACATTGAAGTATTGAATACCGCTCTGGTTTCTTTCAAAGAAATGACACAGCAACTTTTGGTGAACTCCATCAATGTGTTTGATGAACATTATACATTTCTATATGGAACTATGCCTTAAAGGTCTGAGATTAAATTTTGTACACTTCATTAAAAATAAATACACGTAATACTTGTTTAAGAGTAAATTTTGTCATTCGAACTGTTGGTCTTGAACACAGCCAGCAGGTGGCATACCTGCCCATAGTATGCTTGACCAAAAAGCCAGATTTACCCTTGGTAAAATTCCTTCCTCACATAATTCACAGTTATAGTAGCAACTGTTTAACAAACACACACTAAGGTCCCTATTTTTGTGCCACCACAAGTGCAGTCTAATCTGTGAAGCCCAATTTCACGTCCTAAATTCACTTCCCGGGGACTCTGGACAATTCTTTGCTACACTGTGGGGACATTGTACACAGTTTTCTCCACTAAAAACGAATAATAAGAACTGTATACTTATTTATATATCTCTGTTATATAAAGAGCACAGCATATATTCTTTCATAATATGATACTTTTTAAAGTTTTTGGTTTCATTTGATCATTAAACAAATGCTACACTTAATGAGCCTGTTTGCAGGGATCACACAAAACATACAAACACACAACAGACACGTACCGTGTTTCTACAATTTCCCATGTTATCTACTCCTCTGACCGAGCATACAGAGCAGATCACGCATGCGCAGTGCTGCTTCTGGAGTTCTCACTGAGTCGTACTCTCTGTGCAAGCTGCTTGCACAGCTTGCACAAACTTTCCCTTCATGTCAAAGTGTTTGTCGTTCATAATTAACTTCACCTCAGTCACAAATCGCAGACATCAGACCCCACAAAAACTCATCTTAGAAAGGTAGCACACCCCTTAACCCTACCCCATTGCCCACAACCCCAAGGGTGTATGAATTTGTTTCTGAGGAGACTGAAGAAAGCCCATCTTCCACCACCGATCCTCACCCTGTTCTACAGAGGGACCATTGAGAGCATCCTGAGTAGCTGCATCACTGTCTGGTTCGGAAATTGCACCGTCATGGAG
>JBBPDA010000145.1:17334218-17351282 GCA_037974385.1 Arnoldichthys spilopterus
TCACTGTGTACTGTGTGAACTGTATATGGTTGAAATGACAATAAAAGCCTACTTGACTTGACTTGACTTGAATTCATTCATTGTCCAAACCGCTTCTTGCATTTTGGGTCGCGGGAAAGCTGGAGTCTGAGCCTACTATGGGGCAAGGCAGTGTATGCCCAGGACAGGAGGCCAACCCATCACAGGGCAACACATAGACAGACAACCGTTCACACACACACACACACCTACGGGCAATTTAGAGCATCCAACTAGCCTAATGCAACCAGGACAGTGGGAGGCAATGTATGGGTGTATCAATAAATAACATTTTATTATGAAAGAGCAAAGTGTATTTGATCACATAATCCTTATTACATTGTCTTATGTGATACTTTATGTGATTTTGTCAAATCTGTAAACCATGTTAGACAAAAAAATGTGACAAAACATTATACAACATATTATAACTCATGTAGTCGTTTCTTAATTATGAGTTTAAGCAAGTGTACACTGTGTTTGGGTTTATCACATAGGACATCACTAAATTAGCTCTTTAACAGTTAGTCAGTCTGTTAGTCTTTTAGCGTTTAGCCCACCATCACCATGGCTAACAAAGGAACCACTGCTGCAAACATTTGAGCGATACGAGAGAGAAAGAGAGATGGAGCGTAAGGAACCCGCCCACTGAGAAGACTTGATAGGTTTTTTGAGCACAAAGAGAGACCAATCAGGAACCTGTATGTCACACTTGCTCGCGCTCTCGATTTCCGGGATGTTTAATAGCATATGACATGTGGGCGTCAGCGAACCGCTATGAATATCCGAGGGTGTTCCCGAAGATCCAGGAGAGGTGGGACGGTAGAGTCGAAACCTCGCTTGTTAACGAGCTGATTAGTTGGATCAGGTGTGCTGGAAAAAGTGAGGAAAAAAAAAACTCCAGTGTGCAGGGCAGTGTGCTTCCCTGACCAGGGTTGGGAAACACTGCACTCTGAAAGACACTGCATAAGTTCCCACTTTACTCCAGTCCTGTTCGCAGTGGAGCAGGAGGGAATATTAATTTCCACTGTTTTTTGTGCCTGTGTAATTTATTTTGATCGGCACAGTTTGTACAATAAAGATTCAAATCGCTCGGAATTAAATGAAAAAACTGTAACCCAAACAATATTATTCCAACATGTATGTGATGTATCACAGTCCAAAAATGATTAGTGTACATAAAAAGCCTTTCTGTTGTCTTTATTCGCATATGTACATTTTTAGACCAAACATCAGCACATCATGCCTGACAGAGCTAGAGATATGTCTTTCCAACGCATGGGGTGGCCTGAAAGGGGGGTGTTAGAAGAAGCCAGTGTGACATATGAAACGATACATAAAGGACCGGATATATCATCTCATGCACTTAGTTATGAAACTAATTACCTATGAAAACACTGAAGTCTGGGTCACATAGCAGTCCCAATGTATTAGATTTAATTTCTCATTGTGGATTTGAAATGAAAGAGGACTTAATTTAGCAATTATACCTTAAGATTCCTGGAGGTACATTCAGTACCTTGACAGAAACTCTGCAGCATAATAAAACTTCTTACAAAATCTTAACACAGCTATACATTATTTCTCATTGCATATTTGCTCATTCCCACCTCCCAAATAATGCCCACAAAATATATGGATATTATTCTGTAAATGCAAATAAACCACAAGCAGATGATACTTCTCATATGTCATATGTTTAACATGCACATAAGCTCAAACATACAGCAACAGCTCAAAATAGTGGCAAAATACATAAGGCATGTACAGAAATGCAGACATATTAATTTAATCACAAATTTAATCACAAAGACACCAAGCCAAGGAGCTTTTGTCAGTAGGATATGATATATAAGGTCAAACAGAACCAACACACAGAACAACTACAGTATTGCACTTTATCATAAAGCAGCCCAATGCACAGAAGATACATGCAGTTTCAACAAGCCCCTCCCCTGAAGGAAAAATAAAAAATCTGCATTAAATGGACCTGAAATTGTGTTTCTTACACAATTTCCACATTTATTCTTTAAAAACCAGGTTAAAAATCTATTATCTCAGAAATCGTTTTTCTTGTTATAATTTACTTCAATTTAATATTTCTTTACCAATCAATAAACCACCTACATTCATCAGTAGCAACCTGATCATTCTTAAGGCACACTGTTCATAACCTGCTTCATGTTTAACCTTTTAGAATATTGTTTTCCTTACAGTGCATCATTTTTTAGTGTAACAGCATGTCTAGCTCCATGTGGATGAAGAGTTCATAAAAGAGACAATTAAGGGTTGCCTTAACTGTCAATCTGAGACAAACTGACAAATATTCTAAGAAGCAAGTCACAAATTCAGAGGAGTTAAACAGAACCAGTCCATCAACTCGCATACGTAAATTTGATATTACATTTTAAAAACTGTAACAGATAAAACTGAGGTAAAAAATGAATTTACTACTGTAACAGATAAAGACCGCTGACCATAACAATCCTATGAGATCAATCAAGTGCAGTTTTCCTTGGTGCTCCGTAATCTGCTCTTTCTGTCCTGAGAAAACCTTGATCCACATTCTTCTTACTGGTACTAAAATCATTTAAGGATTCTTTAGTCACAACTTTCAATAACAATTTCTGAACACAAACACTCGCCAAAATCAAAAGTAAAAACTAACGCAGTAATGTGCATTACCCAATGTAAACAGAGACCTTCATAAAATATATAAGGTGTGTGTCACAATACATTAAGGAAATAAATTAGTGTAGGGATAGAGTTGAACTCGGACAAAATTAATGAAGCTGATTTTCTGATGTTACTGAAAAACATGACCAAATGTAAATTATTTTTGGGCAGAAAATAAAACAAAAAACTTTTTGTTTTTGAATTACAACAGAGACTTTTCCATAACTACAAGTACATATCCAAATCACACAGTCACAAGTTACCATGTCCTTCAATGAGACACATGGATACTCCACAGGGGTGACATAAAAAGACGAGAAACACAGAGAAAATAAGTAACAAAAAGCAGAACCATTAACATGACCAGTTTAAAAGTGCAGGGAGTATGTTGGTTAAGCCCCAACCTGAGCAGGACAGGTGGTGTGTGCTGACAGAGTTTAACTTTACTTTAGGTTCTCCAATTGGTAGATGGAGTTTTGCCTGCAGATCCAATTTGTCTTGCTCCTGTTAGTGATGTGGGGTTGCTCGAGGATGTGTGATGATTAGTTGCACATATTTGACAGCTGTTTGTGTTACATTTGTACACCTGTAAAGTAAAAGTAAGGGTCAGTGAGGGCTGTCCTGTCTAAAGGAAAGGCTCAGGGCTGGGAGAGAAGGCTGTAGACGCTGCCCAATTTCCATCACGTGTCTGTACCCTCTCCTTCATGAAGTTCCACACAGACCTTCAACGCGCCAAATCAGTGTGACTAGCACTCAGGTCCCGACTCTTCCTCAGACGATTATTTCGCTCCTGCTCATGTTGAAGAGATGGAAAGAGAATAGAAAAAGTTCAAACAGGTAGAACCTGACCTACTGGAAAGCTACTAAAGGCCATCTCCCCAACCTATTTTTTCATCATCTTTGTTTTTAGCATGCTTTGTTTTCAGTAAAACTGTAAATCATTCATTGCATAAAAAAGTACTCTCACGTAGTCACCAGTCTACCCTGAAGAAGCCATATTTTTATGGCTGGAATGAAGGGAAAGCTTTTACAACCTCAGGCCAATCACATATCTTGTGTATGAGAACAGTTCAGCGATTTCAGTAATGAGAGACTTGTACTTGCAGGCACAATAACTCACACATAACTAAGTCCAACTAGACTAGCTAGTTGTAGATCAAAACCGATTTCCAATTCGCAAAATTCAGTATACATTGACTTAGTAGCCAGCATTAACTCATGTCTTTTCATAGTTGTTCTTATTCTCTCAGTTGTGCTGCAATGTATCTAAATCAATTTCTTTAGATGTGCAGAAGTGCATTAGAGGCCATTTAAAAATGTGTGTTATGCTAGTTTAAAAGTGTATAGCCTAGATGCTTGGTACTCCCATGCTTTGCACATTTGGAATATATGTTATATCCATATTGTCTGTGGTATTGTCTCATCTAGTACATGTTTCAAGTCAGCTAACTACCAAGCTCCTTTTGCTTTGGTCCTGTGTGTAGCGTGGTGTTCAAAAGATTGTGAACCCTTTAGAATGGTCTATAAATGTTCTTCAATATGGACTAAAACATCATCAAATTTTCAGTCTAGTGTTAGGCCTAAAGTCTTAAAAGTAGATTAAGAGGACCCAATTAAACAAAACAATTTACATGGTGAATTATTCTTCAAAATGATACTATATTACATATCTGTAAGTGGTAAAAGTATGTGAAACTCTAGAATTAGCTTATTATTAAAAGGTGAAATAAGGAGTCAGGTGTTTGAAATCAGTGAGATGTCATTCAAGCTTCAGTGGGTGGCCGGTTTTACAAAAAAGGATCTAGAAGTCACATTTGTGGGAGTCCTGAGAAAGACTTGTTATTGCTCATCAGGATGAAAAAAGTTACAAAATATATAGAAGTTGAACTCCACCAATCCATAGTCTGACAAATTGTGTACAAATGTAGGACGTTCAAAACCACAGTTAGCCTAAACAGGAGTGATTGACCAACAAAGAAAAGGTACTTATTATTCCGTAAGGTTACCCAGAGTAACTTCTAAGCAACTAAAAGGCTCACACTGGCTAATGTTAATGTTCATGTGTCCACAATTAGGATAACACTAAACAACAATGGTGTACATGGCAGGGTGGCAAGGAAAAAGCTACTGTTATTTAAAAAGAACATTGCTGATCTTCAACAGTTTGCTACGGGTCACGCAGACAAGCAAAAAGTTTACTGGAAAAATATTTTTCATAGTTTGGGCCTGTTTTGCTGCATGTGGCTTAGGATGGCTTGACATCACTAATGAAACAAGAATTTAGAACAATACCTGCAAATTATAAAGGGAAATAACATAATGATAAACTGAATCTCAAGAAAAAGTGGGTCATGCAGCAAAACAACAATCCTAAGCATACAAGTCATTTAACCAAAAAATGTAGAAACAAAAGTAAAATTCATGTCCAATTCAAAGCCCTGACCTGAACACAGCAGAAGTATTGTGGAAGGACCTAAAGTGAGCAGCTCATGTGAGTTAGTGCTGCACAAGGGGTGGGGGGTCACACCAGATAATAAAAGCAAATACTCACATGCTTTGTCATTCACAGATATGTAATACTGAATCATTTTCCTTAGTGAATAAATGGCCAGTATAATTTGTGTCTCAATGTTTTAATTTGGTTCTATTTATCTACTTTTAAGACTTTTAAGATAACCTGATAATGTTTCTGGTTGATATGGATATTTATGCAGAAATATAGGACAATTTTTTTGGGTCCACAAACTTTCAAGCACCACTCCATATTCTGACCTGGTGAGGAGTAAAACAGATCTTATATTAAGATGATTTTAGTAAAAATACCAGAATTCTTCTGGTGCAATTCATGTGATTAATATAGCACTCAGTAAACAGAGTGAAATTCAGCTCAGTATTACGAAGTTCAGGTTATTTAAGGTTACAGTGGAGGTTAGTGGACACAATGGCACATGACCTGTTAGTGTGTGACTGTGGTGCTGCTGTCTTACACGATCATGGTTAATAAACTGTCAAAGAGTGAGAAAGAGAGAGAGAGAGTGAGAGAGAGAGTGAGATAGAGAGAGAGAGTGAGAGAGAGATGCTTTCTTACTTTGTAGATCTCGCCCATAGGTTTGTCCGGCTCGTTGAGAACCCCCAGTGAACTGGCCCTCTTCATGCTGCTTCCGAGAAAGCCACATGCAAGTACATGTCAGTCAGGTCAAAGGGCAATGGGAGTGTGTGGACGGTGATGGCTGTGATGTGTAGCTGTGTGTTTGTTAACCATGTTAATGAAAGTCACACACAAGTTAGCGTAACCTCACAAAATGAGGTAAACCCTTTACTCACACTGGACACCATAAAATACATGCAGTGATCGACTGCAGTATTCAGAACTTTGGAATCAGTATTTTTTAACAATATAGAACAATTTTGGTAGTAGAGAAGTGTATAAAATGACTGTTAGTCTTGAGCAATGTCAAGTTTAAATTAGCTAGGAGGAAAATATTAAGCTCTAGATAAAAATGAAGAAATCTCTGAGGTGTCCAGCATGCATCAAGAATTAAGCTAAAATAAATATCTTTATTTCAGAAGTGGAGGCCAAAACTTGACAAAATAATAAATGTAAATAAATAAATTATATTAGCTTGTTCATAGATTCATTAAAAGAGGAGTTCGCATTGTATTTAGAATAAGAAAAATGTATATGGCAAATGATTCCAAACTTTTGAACACTATTAAAGTGTTACTTAGTGATGGATGAGTGTTTTTTAAGAGGACATTCCACAATAAATGCTCAGATTTTTTAACCCCCCACCCCTTCTCTGTGATCTCAAACTTCAATTTTGAATGCACTGCACAACCTGCCAAGTTATGTTCCCATGACTG
The DNA here is from genome assembly GCA_037974385.1 of Arnoldichthys spilopterus. Classification (NCBI taxonomy): domain Eukaryota; kingdom Metazoa; phylum Chordata; class Actinopteri; order Characiformes; family Lepidarchidae; genus Arnoldichthys; species Arnoldichthys spilopterus. Next base: position 17,340,777 of record JBBPDA010000145.1, read on the forward strand.
CAGAGTCCTTCGGTGTAATGATGTTGTAGACCCTCTGGCCTCTTCCCGAACTAGTCTAATAGGGTATTCACGGTTACACTGCCTTTTGTAATGAGATACAGACAAGATTATGAACACATAACAGTGTCCGATTTGGAGCTGAAATGACAGACAGAGAGGGGTGAAAGAAGAGACAGAATTCAAGAGAAGGAAGGTGAAACAAAATGACAGCATGGCAGAGAAGAATGAAAAGATGTAACAAGAACAGACAGAAGGGAAAGAGAACAGGGAGGAGGATAAAGAGACAATTCAAGCAGAAAATGAAAGTCTGAGAGAAAATGGAGTAAGCAGGCATGCTGTAGACAGCAACTTTGCATGGAAAAGTTTATTCAATTTAACTGTACAACAGCAGAAAGAAATGAAAATAAAATATTCACACAAAGAAGCCCATGCAGACCAAATAAAGACACATATCCAAAGTCACATGACTAAAAGCATATCATTAAAATTATGATTAAAAAAAACTTGAAACACATTCATTTAAAAATAAAGAAGCAGAAAATAAATATAACAAAAAACATAAAAAGGGAGTTTAACACCACATGCTGAAACAGGCTGTGCAAGAACTTAAAAAGGAAACACTTTTTGCAAGGTATCCATACATGGGCATGTATATTATGCTTATATATGAGATACCAATTTATAGAACAAGCTGTACAGAGACCCAGCAAAAAAGAAGTGAAATTGCTGAAATTGTTTCCTTTTTGAGTTAAATAAACTGAAAAAAAACACACACACCAAAAACACATCAGTATGTTACAGGATGAAAGGCTGACAGCAGAATTTAGTTAGTGACATTTGGCAAATCCTGTTACATCCTCAATGAGTGACTGAAATATCAGACACCAGACAGTCTCCAGTAAACCTTTTACAGTATAATGCATCACTGATGCATTAGAAACACATGGTTTTCTATATACGTCAGTGTTATGCGGGCCCATATTTGTGCAAAAGTATAGTTAATCAAGCATATCAACCCCTTCATCCCTGTAGTAGCAAAAGACAGACAGATACAGAGAGAGAGAGAGAGAAGATGTACAGAGAAATTGCATATATAAGCATTTTGAAATAAGTTTTGTTCGATTCCCTTCTGAACAGTAAAGCTCCAGTTCCATTAGGGTTTGCAGTTTGTTCATTGCTCCTTATTAAAAACCATACAACTCTCCACGAATATACAACATAAAATCTGTTCTTCTCTGTGTACACTTCCCCCTTCAAAAGCTTCGAATTAGACAGCTACAGGTTTAGTGTGTTGAGTTACGCAGAGAATTGAGGGCCCTGAGAGACACTCCTAATTCACATTCATGCTTATTTCAAAGTGTCACCAAGATTACTTTCGTCAATATTCTCTCCCTGACCACATAAAACTCCCACAACTCTTCTCATGGAGCTCCCAGGACAGTTTTCAAAAGTTTATTTCCCCTCCATATACCCAACTCTCTACTCTGAGAAGTTACATTCCCTTCCACTATATTTAGCTTTACTACTATTTTGTAACTCTGCACTACAGCAGCAGTTCTCCATCCTTGTCCCTTTGATGTTACCTAGTTCATATCGACAGTCCCTTTTGCCTTAATCAAGTATAAAATTGCTCTACATCCACTTCTAGTGTTTACTGAGCCCAACTAAGTCACATACTGTTCCACCCCTCCTGACAATCTTGTTACCGAGATTTAAGTGTGAGTGCGCATCACAAAATGCACCAGCCCTGTCAGTGTTTCAGTGTTTAATGAGTGTTTGGACGTCCTACCGAAGGCCTGGTCCACAGCTGGATAGGGGTGTTGGGAGGAGAATAGTCTGTAAGGGAGGTCAGAAGTGGTGATAGTTACCCAGGGTTTTTGGGTTCGTTTTCTCGTGAGCTGCCTCCTTTGAGTTTGCGGACAAGTTTCTCACTGCTGCGGCGGATCGAGGCCCGGAGTTTACTGAAGGAGCCGCTGCGCTTCAATGAGCCTGAGCCATCCTGCAGACACAGACGCTTCAGTGTTACACTCAAAATACATTTTTTTCTTTTTTTGTTTACACTGCCTGTATGTCTACTGTAAAACACAACCATGTTCACATGACACCGCAATGACACTGTGCTCAGTCAGATCAAGAACACCTCAAACTAGGCAAAATTTCAAATCATCCAGCTACATGTAATAAAAAGAAAGGATACAATGCTGCTGTTATAAATTTGAATGTAACTTGATCATTTGGTTATATTCGAGTGGCAGGTTTTACTCCATCAAGTTCAATGTAAGGAAGTTTGCATTAGATCAGTTTACATGCACAGTGCAGCTAGACAAGCTTATTTGCATTGCAGTCCTCAGGTTGCCATTAGAATTTAAAGTGGACTGTCAAGGTTACTCGCTGTGTGTGCTGTATGTCAGTTTTGAGTTTTCATCATGCTTTTCGTTGTCATAATAAGGGTGTTTGGAGGTGTTTAGGTGAATATTCAGTTTTTTTGGCATTTGATACCCCTGGTCCTATTTGGATTACCCCCTCTTCGCTCTGCTGCAGTCTCCTCTGCTGTGAGCCCTGAGCCCAGCTCCTCATTCCAATAGCTGAGCGAGACTTGGAGATGCAGAGGAAAGGACCGAAGATGTGCAGGGAAGGAAGGACAGGGTTGAAGGAAATGGAACACTGACACAAAATGAGAAAAATCTCCACCACCAACTCCAAAGTGACCAGGAATTACAAACATATCGACTGTAAGGCCTGTCATATTGCATCAAAGTTGTGGAATGAAGCTCGAGCGCACACATGCACTCACGCTCAGACATGGACATAAGAGAGGGAATGAGGAAATAGGCAGAGGCTGTGGTCAGCACAGAGTCAGTTTTATTAGGTGTTAAGAAAGACACAAGATGCGGCAACATGAGATAGCAGATTAGTAAGAGAGAGAAAAGAGGAGCATCAGACTCCACAATCATGCCCTTATTTATTCCATCTCATTCTCTTTCTACTCATCTGTCTGTTCTATTTATCTGTCCTGCTTTTTAACTGTGTGATCTATATAGTGGCCTCGCTTTAATGATCAGTTATGACAACATGAAGAAAGGAGGGGTGGAGCAGAACATTAATATACACCAAGTTTAAACAGCATCTCCAAGGTACAACCATGCCACTGTACAGAGAGTTGCTGCAAAACACAGTTAAAGGGAGTCACTTAAGAGATATGAGCGTGCAGAGACATGACTCAAATGGCTCCTGACAGAAACTGAGCTTTATTGCAAGGCTGAAACAGTGGCTGAACACAAACATCCGAAAATGGTGTCACAGATCTCACTCAAATATTACTAATAGGGCCCAACAGATATGAAAGTTATTTGGCCAATACGATACTGTTTTTAAGGCGCTAAAAAATCAGTAAAAGACTGGCAATTATAATTGTATACTTCACACTTTAATTACAATTTTATACGCCAGCAGTTTTCATTAAACTGTGCTGAACTTTCTCAATTTTCAGCTGTGAAGTACGACGATTCCGTATGGCCACATTTCTTAAACTCAATGAGCAGAAACTCAGGCTTAAGTAAGAATTTTAGTACTGAGGGGAGGCTTACCCAGAATGTGTTTCGATACCTAGCAATTATTTCTTTTTATATGTTTTGTCATTATAAACACAATGGTGTTTTGCATTTTTACTAACAAATTTACTAGTTCAGCCTGGACGGCCATTACATCCACTGCTGCCGATACAGATAAAACCATGGGTCGTCAATATCATCGTCCAATTTGCTGGGCTCTAGTCCCCAATTCCTGCCGCTAAAACATGACTTAACCCTCACAGTTAAAAGCCTATAATAATGACAGGCAAATAAATTCAAGTGCAAGCAGACAGAAAGAAGAGGGAAACAAAAGGGTATGAGGGAGACCTGTGAGACCAGAACTTTACACTGAAAGTGCCTTAGACACAGAGCTATATAAGTCAGTTAGTGACAGAAGTGAATGTAACAGGTTGAACCTCAGATTAACAGACAGACACACGGATAGACAGATAAGAAAGGGTTCCTCCAGTGACAGGATTAAAGATATAAATATAATATACAGTTATACAGTATTGTGAGACACTTGGGTCGACTCTGGCAAAGGGTCGGCCCGCATAAGCCTTGCTTTAGCCCGTTCGAGCTTTTGCCCAAAAGAGGAGGAGCAGGAGGAGGAGGAAGAAAGGAACCGGTTGGAGTGAGCAGTGGAAAACGGCAAAGCTGGAGAAGGAGGCGAGGCGAGCATCCATCATGCAGAAGATAAGTTCTACAACCACAACAAGCCATCTGGAGTTACACCTGCCAACCACACAAGAGAGAGGAAGGGAGAAAAAGAGAATAAAAGAGGAAACAGATTGAACAGGGAGAGGGAGAGGTGAGGAAGAGAGAGAAAGAGAGAAAAAGAAAGAGAGAGAGAGAGAGAGAGAGAGAGAGAGAGAGAGAGAGAAAGATTGCAGAGCAGAAGAAACAAAAAGATGTCACATTAGTAGGGAGTTTGAACACTGAAAGTAAGAGAAGATCAGAGATGGACAATGAGCGGAGGACAACACAGAATTCAAGAGAAGAGGAAGTGAGACCTTAAATCATTCAAATAAGCACCAGGCCTGAATGTCTACCCAGCTGTGAGGACACACTGTAGAACAGCTGTACAGCACTACTGCCATACAGAATAACAGTTACTAACAAAAGGAAGTTTTAAACAAGAACATCAAACCGCAACTAAAATGAGACTAAAGGTAAACAAGCAAAAACAGAGTGCACACTAAACCCCCCAAACTAATTTTAAAAAATGTAACCAGTGAAACAAATAATACAATTATAATTAAGTTCACATTCCCCTTATACTGTTCTATGTACAAACAGAGGCATCAAGTCTAACGTACCTTATTTCTCACAGTAAACATAGGAACTATATTATTCTTTCCGTAAAAGTAATCGATCATTAGTAAAACTCTGACAAGCTCGGGCAAGCTAACACAGGAGTCGGTCTGTGCAACACTATATAACACGCAGTACTTTTCATTTTTAACACAAAGGTGCTTTAGCAAACATAAAACAATGCACATGATGGCATGCACAAGAGCTTCATTGTTTTTCTTTCCAAATTATTCCTTTAAACGTGACTACATACGGTTTTATTACATTTGACTTTTACTGTGAACAGCTATGTTAAGGAAAGCTAGCTTTGTTAGCCAACACCGCTCTATAATATTATTTATATTTAGACATTAACTAAATGTTAGAAAAATACAGTACTCTAGATCAGCTTACCTTACAGCAATCTTAAGTATGGCTGTTAATGGTGTCAGAGTGTTTCATCTGTGAGTGTTCCAAATAGTTTAATGCAAAACTTCTACAACTTCTGGAAATGAATCAATACTACATCACCCTCCTGATGATCAGCACAGCGTTTGTCTCATTAGTTTGTCTCATAATGCTCACTTATTTACTACCACTACCATTAAAGTTCACTGAAGGTTTGATCCAGGTGTTTTATCAGAGTTTCTCCTAAATGTGATAGGGAAAGTAATACTTATTGATTTATTATTTCATGTGGGCAGTGGTGGCCTAGTAGTTAGGACCTTGCCCTTGTAAACAGAAGCTCCCCGGGTGCTTCTCATAGCTGCCCACTGCTCCACATGTGCACGTGTGATGGGTTTCATTGTGGTGCACTTTGTGTGTGACTGAATGTGTTCTCAATGACAAAAAAAGTCATTTTTCACTTTTACGTCTAATGCTGGAGTGAAAGGTGTGTCAATCATTATTTAGCAAATCCGAACGGAATCTAATAACAGCATTAAAACAGAGCAGTGTGTAATAATTAGAACAAAACCACATCCTTTAAAAGAGCTTCTCTTCAGGATTAAAGATATAGGCTAATCTCTACATCTTGTTTCGGTTTAAAGCCTGACCAGACAGAAGGGCATATGAGGCCAAACTGCTAACAAATGATAGAGATATGAAGGAGCAGAGCAAATCAAAGAAAACAAAAAAACAAGGACAAGGACAGAAAAATGACAAAATGAGAAGATGAACTGTAGAAAGAGAGAGAGAGAGAGCATTTACAGGAACATTTTAGTTTATCAAGCAAAATTCCCACACACATGCACACACACACATACACACACAAGATCAGTGCACGCAGAAACAGTACAGATGAAAAACACACACCAGAGGAGTACAGAACACACAGCCCACGCCAACACATTGTTTGTGACCGCAACATGTATGAGTGTGTGAGAGAGACCCTGCTGAATGCATAAATAAAAACAGAGTAAGCCGAGTGTGCATATATGTTGTAAACATACATGCCTGTACCTGTCTGAGTGATTATAATAATTTATACAGTGTTTATTTTAATTTTGTTTATTTATTCTTTTTGATCTAGTATTACATAATACAGCACTGAACCTCTTATCAGTGTGAGTGATAAACAAAACAAAAGCGTTACAGAGCGCTGCATGAGAGAGAGAGAAAAATAACGGGGGGGGGGGGGGGTAGTGAGATAGAGAGACAGCGAACCAGAGGAATAAAGGGAGAGTGAGAGAGTGAGGGAGTGAAAGCAAGAGAATGAGGGTGAATGAGGACAGTCTAACCAGCCTGATGGATGTGACTAGAGCCTCCCTCGGTCTGTGCTGAGAGCAGGTTCTTGCAGAGAGGAATGCTGATTGGCTGTCTCGCTGCTAGGGCTACTGTTGCTACGGGAGCAGGAGAGTTCTGATCCAGAATTGCAGAGAGACTACAGCAGAGGTGTGAGGGTCAAACAGCAACTACGAAACTCAGCCCTACAGGAAAGCATGTTTACATTCTTTCAATAAAATGTGTTAGTCAACAGCGAAGCTACTGCCCCATACGAAATGCAACGCCATGGTAACTTGTGACCAATTGACTGCTGCCAATAACACACCCCACGTGACTGGTCTTGCTTGGCATCTTTGTGTATGAGGGAGGCTGTGACGGTACCAGTTGATTTCACACACGGAAACAAAGCACTTGTTATCCAATACATAAATACTTCATATTTATATTATATAAGAAAGGTCCTTAAATACAGAAAAATGTCAATAAGCAAGATTGAATATTAAAAAATACAAAAAAAACAACTCTATTGAGTGAAAAAAGGATAATTAGGAGAATAAAACACTACAGGAACACTAGAAATGTTAAGGGGCAGATCTGTAACAAAGACAGTCAATCAACATTAACTTAATATTACACACTGAACTTAATATTACACTATTAGCATATGCTTCTTTTTCAACTTGTCCAATGTTGTCACAAGTTAGCAATTAAAGTATGTCAATGAACCTGGAGCAGATATTTAACATATTTCCAGTTTCAACTGTTCAGCTACTCTAGTTAATCTGTTCTACTGTGTAGATTCTTGCATTATGTACAACTCCCAGTCACTACAAGCAGCAGTAGTAAAATAATGAAATGACAAACCACATAGGAGTATTTACTACTTCATAATCGTAGATTTAAATCTAGATGTAAATAAAGCAATACTACTGGCACATGTCTATGTAAGAAGCATACTTCTCTTCACTGGACAAAGCAGCACCATGAGACAGCATAAAAATCTCTCTAATTACATGAGCATTTTCATGAATTGTATCCCATATCGGGACTTGGTTTTTTGAAAGAGATTACTGGATTGACTCATTTGTAAGCTTAAAATCAGAACAATAAGTGCATTTAATCAAAAATATTTAAAATAAAAATTCTGTTTATATATATATATATGTGGGTGTGTGTGTGTGTGTGTGTGTGTGTCTGAACGGCTGGGCAGTGTGTGCGGCTGGGCAGTGTGTGCTGCACTTACCCCATTCCACTCCACGCTCATACTCACTTCCTCTCCTCCATCTGGGCCACTCTCGTACTTCACCGTGTCAGAGGTCAGGCTCTCTCTGCTACGCTGCTTTTCCCGAGCCTCTGGATCGCCCAGCACCTCTGCCACACGCTGCTTATGGGCGGTGTCCAGACCCTGCAAAAAAAAGGTGCGCAACTGTGAAGTGGAATTTTGGAGCAATAACATCTCAACTGTAAAGCAGTTGACTACACAAACTTACAGAGACTGGATGCGGTTAGCACTGAATCATTTGCCCCATTAATCCACATGGGTTCAGACTATTATGTTTAGCATACACAGATGTTGAGGTGTACACATACTTTTGGCCATTTAGTTTATGTCAAAATCAAGCTTACTAAGCTAATCCAATTTGTAAAATGCACCCAGATTGAACAAGAGTAATGCAAACCTGCTTCCGAGAGCGCATAGCAGCCTCCTCCAGAGTCTCAGCAGCCTCAAACTTGCCCTGTCGTCTGTAGAGAGCACCCAGGTTCTTCAGTGTGGTTGTCACTGTGGGGCTGTGGAGAAAAGAAATGCTTTTAAGAACTGTAAGATATTTTTTTAAAAATACTGCAAACCGGTCAAATGTCAAACCTGATTTGCTGCTTATTCATTGAGCACATACGATAGCCATATTTTGTTGATTTACAATGTTTTCATGTCCAAAAGATCAGTTTAATATAAGAGAGTCATGTAAGTAATGTTGTCTAGAAAAATAGTTTCTTCTTTTGCTTATTTCAAGAAATTAAAAATCTTGAATTATAATCATATAAAAAAATATTTTAATCTTATAAGAACATGAGAACAAAAATACCATTGACCAAATTTATGACCAAAATGAATTCTGATGTGACTTATTGACACCACAGACAGAAACGTAGTCAACCTTAACTGACAAAGTTGATAAACATGATAAATAATTATAACCTGTCCACTTTGCAAGCCTTGTACCAGCCACCATACTCTCCAAATGGAGAGCCATCCTTCTGCTTTCCCTGAAACACAAGAAAATATTTACAACCATGCTCTCACAGCTACAGAGGTCCAGGACAATCAATGCACATTCACAGGATCGGTCAACAAAAGAGACCAACAAGCAAGTAAGAAAAAGAAAGTAAAAAAAAAGAGCAGTAGATTCTTTAAAATCTTTGTGTCAACTAGCCCAAAGTAGAGACAGACATATGCTTCTGATATTCATGATTTAAGGATAAAGCTTTATCCACTAAACAGTCGGGACTGCTTTCACTGGTCAGTCAACTCCCCAAACCCCCACAAACAAACATGAAAAATGGGAAAATATATCTCCTACTAATAAAAAAATTACAACCCATTGTTAAACAGCCAACTGCTTGTACTTATTTTAATCATTTCCACAGTCATTTGCTAGTTTATGTTCACATGACCTGTAAACTTTCATGTTTCTTCACCTTGCTTTGTTCCTCTCTCTCCTCTGCATGCATCCAGATGGGCTTGTTCTCATCTGCACAGTCAAACAGAGGAAATGAGAAAAACACACATTCCAGAACACACTACCCCCACCACACACACACCCTTCCAGACTGTCTTGCTGGAAAGCGAGTAAGTGAGTGATGGTGCTAGTAGAATAAGTGAGTCCACCATAATAAAAAGCCTGCCCTTCTAGTTTAGACATGAGGGTGTTGCTGTTAAACTTCTCATACTCATTCCTATGCATCTGCCTTTCGGAGTGTTATAGCATGCAGAAGGGCATGAGGAACAGACTGACATGTAGTTGCATTTTGCAAAACACTTCTGGAGGCAGTGCAACTAAATTTTATACATTTTATAGGCATATCAGTGTGACTTGCCAGTGTGTCCTCCTTTGATTTTATTTTTTAAATCATCATTGCAAGTCAAAAGGAACAAAACATGGGTTGTGTGTGTGTGTGTGTGTGTGTAGCTGAGTAAAATAGAGAGTGATCCAAGGGAAGAGCCAATACCAGGCTATCATCATAATGTGGGTCAGGGACGATTCTGCATATATATATATATATATATATATATATATATATATTTTTTTTTTTTTTAATATATTTTTTTCCCTTTAAAATCAAACAGGACATTTAAATTTCTGCATTACAAAAGCATTTATCAGTAATACTGTTAAAATGGAAAATAATCAGTAAGAGGCACCAATGCTACTAGTGGAAAAAGTTAGTCTGGAACCCTGATGTGTCACTGTATATTCATATATCAAAGCCTGAACCAACAAGTTCACACGTAATAACAGTTTACTAGCACAGTTCAGCTGCTCTCCAAGCAGCAGGGAATCCCTATGCTTCAAAGACAGGGTTTCTAATGCTGCACCATATAGAATCCTGCCTTACTAGTAAGGACTTCATCCTGTTTGGCAAAGCCCTGAATCCAATATTAATATGAGGTCTATTTAAGGGTAGAAACTAATAACATAATTCTTGAATGAAAGAAACAAACAGTCCAGTGTGCTTACCATCCACAGAGCCAAACTCCCTTTCATGTGCACGTGTAAGGATCTCTTTATACAGGGTCTCTGCTTGCTTAAACTTCCCCTGCTTCAGATAACATGAGGCCTGAGAGAGAGAGAGAGAGAGAGAGAGAGAGAGAGAGAGAGAGAGAGAAAGAGAGAGAGAGAGAAAGAGAGAGAGAGAG
>JBBPDA010000145.1:17359022-17416732 GCA_037974385.1 Arnoldichthys spilopterus
GTCACAGCAAAGGGTCTGAATACTTAGGACCATGTGATATTTCAGTTTTTCTTTTTTAATAAATCTGCAACAATTTCCAAACTTCCTTTTTTGTCTGTCAATATGGGGTGTGGTGTGTAAATTAATGAGGGGAAAAAATTAATTTAAATGATTTTTGCAAATGGCTGCAAAATGACAGAGTGAAAAATTGAAGGGGGTCTGAATACTTTCCGTACCCACTGTATGTAGTGTACCAAATGTATGTGATTTCCCCATCTAATGGGATTCTTAATAAAACTTAAGTCTATACGTTTAAAAATGAGGCAAATGAGAAAATGAGTAGTATTTTAAAAGTATTTTAGCACAGTATTCAAGCATCCTTTAGCAGTTAGGCATGTCTGAAAAGGCAACGACTGACTGACTTATGTTTTACAGGTGAGTGGAGCTCGCTGCCAGCTTGTGGCCCTGCTTATGGGGTTGAGTGGGCGTGACAGCTGTGCCCACTTAGCACGCGTCCTCACTGAGCTGCTGGTGGAACTTGATGCTCTGGATGTGTCCAGTAACTCAGCAGTCAGGAACTACAGAAAACAAGTGGTGGAGGAGATCAATGGCCTACTCAAACACATTGACCTGGAGGGAGAGGGAGATGACACTTTTAGGTACTTTCATATACACACACACACACACACACACACACACACACACACGATAGAGAGAATGGACAATTGTGTACCCTCATCTGAAAACATGATTTTATGTTGCTACACTCTGAGGCTGCTAAGTGAAGACATCACCAGTGTGGAAGTTTTTCACAAATTTAACAGAAGACAATACTTTGCATAAATGTGAAAAAAACACTTTTCACAAACTTTCAATTTGAAAGGCTTTCAGTATTACTTCACTTGATATGAGAACTGTCATTCCAGTGATAAACCCTAAAGAATATGAGACAGCTAGCATTAACAACTAGCATCTTTAGATTTTTAACTTGAAGTTAAAAAGTTAAGCCTCGCAAGTCCAGGACATCCAGCAAGTGAAAGGGGATCTTGGCTTGAGCAATAACCTAAACCTACATCTAAATCAGCTGTTCAAAAAAGCACAATGAACACATGATCTACTTTTCTGATAGGTTTACGATGTAATTTTTGTATTGCATATTTGTGCTTTTTAATTTTAGATTAAAATGATTTGAATGCTGGATCATTTAAACAATCTGGAACAATTTTAATCTATTTAAATTGATAGACTAAGAAGAGTCATCAAGTGTTTAGTCTAATTCAGGTTTACAATCCTGGGATTAGTCATCCAATAGTCATGGACTCTACACAATAATCTCTCCCTAAATGGTGTGGTTACTGAAAACAATTATTCTGAGAGACAGCAAGGTGTTCTCCATGAAGAGAAATTATTTAACATCTACCTTTAAGAGCACTTTCAGCAGGGCCAGACATGCTGAGCTACTTTAGCCATGCTCAGTATGCTTATGACTTGGTGTGAAAAGAGTACAAATATCTTGGAGAGTTCCTGAAATGCAGTTGAATTAAGTAGCCTAGTTCGGCAGTTTGTCCCACACTTGTACCTTGTTTTTTTTATTAGCAGCTTGAAAGCACTCATGAAAGGCATGTAGATTTAACAGGTCTTGACACAGACAGAATGTAACACTCATTTTACAGTGAAATAAAGCATACCTATTAGGCAATATTAGAGAAGCCCTGGGCAGAGTCTTCAATGGCAAGGTCACAGTATTCGTAGATCAGTTTAGTAACCGGTAGATAACAAAGCAATGAATGCTAGTAGTGAAATTTATTTTTTTTACCCCCAGGTATGACTTGGCGCAAAACGACTCCATCCGTGAGATCGAGGCTATCCGGGGACGTGTCTCTGTACTGCGGGGAGAGGTCCTCCGGCAGGGTGTAGCAGGGCAGGGGGCAGAGCTGCAGAGTCTTCTGACTCATCTAGACCAAGTGGACACAGGGCGGAACCCCTGCATCAGGGAGGCACGCCGAAGGGCTGTGTTAGAGATCCAAGCTGTCATCACCTACCTGGACCTCCGGGAATCCCTGGGGCGTCGGAATCCCAGTCCAGAAGAGCCCCCACCTCATGCGGCAGTATGGCATGTTCTGGCCAGCCTGTCCGACTTGCAAGCCCAAGTTCTAGGCTTTGACGGTAAAAGAGCTGACAAGAGTTACATGGTGCTTGAGGAGTTGCTGACCAAACAGCTGCTAGCTCTGGATGCTGTAGACCCTCAGGGGGACCAAGGAACCAAAACTGCCCGTAAACAAGCAGTCAAATATGCTCAGAACATCCTCAGCTACCTGGACATGAAGACCGATGAGTGGGAATACTGAGAGAGTAAGGAGAATAATTGGAGAGTATTGGAATAATTTGGTTGGGGGAAAAAGTGCTTTGAAAATGTTTTGTGCCTAGTTTGTGGTATGACAGGACAAGAACTTGGGTTAAGATTTAAAAAAGGAAGAAAATGTGTTGTTTGTATATAAGAGACTTTGCCTGGGACATTAGAACCCCTACATGCACTGCAGTTGCTGCTTTTAATTTTGTCTGGTTATCACCCTTGTAGTTGTTCCTAAAAACAAGAGTTTTGTTTAATACATTTGTCTGCAAGCAAACAAACATATACAGCTTTCAAGTGTTACTGTTCCGGTTCCATGACGTCCTTCTGCGCTTTGTCTCCTTCTCACAGTTTAACATGTGCTGTTAATTGATGTGGTGTGGTGCTAAACCCTGTTTTGCTGCCAAAAACCTGCTTCCTAATGGACCATTTGCCTGTGTGGAGCATCTCGTAACTGGGAGGAGGTTTAGATGCAGTCTTTTCTCAGTTACAACAGCAGACTGTAGACAGGCCTACACAATGACTTCCCTAACTCACCTCATTAGTCTGGCCGTCTTTAACCATGCGTGCAATGGCTTTGAGGAAAATGGCGTCCTCACTGGCGCTTTAATCAAAGTTGTCACAATGCTTGTTACACGAAAGACTATCAAAACAGTCCATATTTGAGTTCTACAGATTTCATTTGCTCATGTGAATGAGTCTAGAGATCTCTCCTAAGCCAAGATTTAGTCCCAGCTACTAAGACCCAAACATTTTCTTTTGCTATTTTGTTTCTAGCTTTTTTTGCTTGTGTTCAGTCTCCTATTTATTTTTTAAAATTCATGTTGACAAATCCATACATCCATAGCAGATATGGAAAATGCTGTGTGGGAGACAACTGGGAAGTTTAATCTTCCCATGAAGAGAGGTGTAGGAGTGAAGCAGGCATGTCCTGAGGTCTGTTAAAAAGAGATTAGGTGGAGAAAATCAATTCTCCAAATCAAGCCCCAGACTGTCTTCTGTGTATATACCATCTAATGCAGTTTGAACAGGATCTAATAAAAGAGGGGTGAAAATGTATTGTTATCATCCAAAATGTTAGGAAGCCACTCCCAGTTTCCAAGTCAGCAGAGATATGGAAAGACTGAAGGCTTTTCTTGTCCTCTCTACTGGCTGTCATTGTTAGGAGAAAAGTGTGTCTCAAAGCCTTCTGGGAGCAGGAGTGTGTGCGTGCGTGCGTGTGTGTGTTTCTGTTTTATTTTTGGGCATGACAGTGATCAAAGCAGACAGGGGCATTCTAGAACATTCTGCATAGGAGTGTGAGAGGGTGGCAGGCCATCAAAAAGCACCTAAAAATCTTAATGCCCCAATTTTCTAACTGAAATGGTCAGGGTTGTCATGGTTACTAACATTAGGGCTCTGTTCCCTCCCCTGCCAAGGTTAAAGGAGCATTTCCTGATGGTCAATGAGTCATTCTGCAGTTGATCAGATTAGTGCTTCAGCTCTTACTAACTATCTTTTCGCCAGCCCTTTGCAATCCACCTCCCCAATGAATCTGTATAAGCTTTTGAGACACTGCAGGAAGATGTTCTGTGACACTTGTGTTGGTCATGAAAACCAGGGTAGGAGTGTCAGCTTCAGATGTTTAAATATTAATCACAAGCACAAAGCCCGGGGGTGATCGGAGCATGCCTTGGCCAGTAATGTGGTATAAATGCACTGTCAAGACTGATTAGAAAGTTGTTTTGATAAAGATTTCTGGAAATTACCACAGATTTTAGACATGTTACTTCTCCATATTTTAGTCTGTAATAGAGACAGTAAGCTACTTTGGCAACCTGTAGAATGATTGATGTCTGCAAATACTGACTGTAATGCACCGACAATTAGTGATTTTTAAATTTATCACATAAAAAATACTTTTTTATATGAAGAGAACTGATGGATCATTAGAAAAGTTCATAATTACCAAAAGGAAAAAAAAAAGAAACTGCAAAGATTTATGAAATCCAGTGTAAAGAAACGATTAAAATGTGAAATATGAGAACTGACCGTGATCATGGTTCTCAAACACTATAACTAAAACTAAAATATACGATAATTTTAGCCAAGCTGATTCTGAATTTTTTGCCCCTTTAAATCGGTATTGTTATCAATTACAGTGTTTTCAAATTGTTTGGGCCAGATTGAGCTTTTGCTCTTTTGCTCATTGATGCTGTTTTTCTCTGAGTGCCCCTCAAGGCTGCAAGGGTGATCAATAGATTTCAGTGACTTTCTACCCAATTACAACTGAAGCAGTGACAGTCCACAATTGAGTGCTGACATCGGCCATGTTCCAGAAACTCTGCAGGGCAATGCTGATAGTAAAAAGGGGCTAGAAGTATGGGTCATATTTGGAGAATGCAGTAGACCTGAAATAATGTAGCATTTAGGTAATAGTATAAACAGAAAGACAGGAAAAAGTAGTGATTTAGTGAAGAGGTAAAGAAAAGGCCAGTGTATTTAACTGGCTACTAGTCTTTAGTCTGTTTCTGTCATGATCATATTTGGTCATCATACAGTGTTGTCTTGCAGTTGTCTATGGTGACCAGTCAGTCATGCTGAAGCACTGAGCTTTCTGGGCCTAAACAAAGCAATGACTTTCCATTGAAAATGTGTAATATTTGGGGCCAGGGAAAAGAACTGTCTTTTGTCATATGTATGCCCTTAGCTACTCTTATTCTGCACAAGGTTACTTGGGTGGGCAGTGGTGGCCTAGTGGTTGGGACCTTGCCCTCAAGTCCTGAACCAGGCACCACTGAGGTACCCTTGAGCAAAGTGCCATCCCACTACACTACACTCCAGGTGATTTAAATAGCTGCGCACTGCTCCACATGTGATGGGTTAAATGCAGAGGTCACACACAAATAAGTCATTTTCTTTTTATTGGTACATGTGCACCTTGCTTCCAGTTTAGTTGTTTTGTAAAGTCTCCCAGTCCCACGCAGTGGTATCACACATAATGTGCTATATTTTCCCAGTGCCAACAAGTGTGAAGGTTGAGTTCAACCTCAGTACTTCTTAGTACTTATGATAGCCACGCTGCTTTTCCAGCACAGCCCACAACATGTCAGATTAACCCACTGCTTCTTGGGAACTGTTACAGAATTAGACACGACTCAAGCCCACTTCTGAGTCTGAAACACATTTTAAAATGAAATATTAGCAGCTCTGCGCTCTGTTCATGTGAGTCATTCTGTTATCTCAGTGAAGTTATCTCCATGGTTACAATCAATCTGAGGTAGCCTGGGGAAGGTTTGTTTTGACTCTCAAAGTAGAAAGTCACAACCCAGTTCCTGTTCCTGACAATAATAAGTGAGTGATATGTTGAGTTCCATCAGTGAGGCTATCTAAGAGGAGCGGTCCTGTTTAAAATCTGTTTACACCGATCCTGATGTAATGAAGACATGCCACATCATCACAGCTTACACACTTAAAAAGTGAAGGTGACTATTTGTCTATCTGTGAACACACTCTAGCACAACAACAAAATGTGACCTCTGCATTTGACCCATCACACGTGCACATGTGGAATAGTGGGCAGCTATCAACAGTGCCCTGGGAGGAGTGCAGCGGGATGGTGTCTTGCTCAAGGGCACCTCAGTGGTGCATGGGACAGGACTTGAACCTGCAACCTTCAGGTCCCAAAGGGAATGTCCTAATCACTAGGCCACCACTGCCTCATTAACACTTCACATGTTAAGGATGTGAATATGTGGCTTTAAAGCCATTTGGTCCATTTAGTCTAAAATACTATTCATGCTCATGTCAATGATTTGTAATTCAACCAGTTTACAGTTTATTTCAACAGCAATTTAAAATTGTTTGGTTTTGAGCAAATCCTGATGCAACTTTTTTTAAGTATTATGAAATTACTTTATGATTATTTTAAGTTTTTAACTCTTCCCTTTGATATCTGTGTGTTATCTCTGATGTACGCAGATGTCTTTAGCAAAGTAGATGAAAGCACTGGATTCCCAAATTAACACTATTTATTTGCTGCTGTGTGGGATGGTGGGTGTATTTGTGGGTGGCAACATGTCTGATGTTGGGCTAAAAAATCCCTTGTGCTTAGTAGAGACTAGTAGTTGCTCCCTGTGAGGTTTGTTTTTTGGCTGTGTTCGCATTACTAATTTGTAGTGGCTGAAATACGTGGTCCTAGATCAGACATGTATTTGTGGCTTATGACCTTAATGAGACTGGTCAGATCAGAATTCATGTGTTTGTTTTGTCCTCTGTATGCGCATGTAACATCATCATGTGCTACGCCAGTGGCTACTGCGATGTTTCTGCTGGTGAACACTTCACTTTAGCTTTTTTTTTTCAGTCTCCCCTTATTATGAGCGGCTGAGAGCTGATTAGAGCTATTGATCTCTGCGATGAAAGGTTGTTTGATGTGTTGATGTAATGCACTCAAGTCATATAGACATTATCTACATGTTTATACATTTTATGCATCACTATTTTAAATGTGTGCATTTGTAAGGTTTTTATATGCCGACAAAATATTAATGAGAATATTTCTTTATATGGCACAATACTGCTGTAAGTTCAATCATTTGTTGTAGCTTATGATGCATTTGGATCATTCATGTGACATTGCGGATTAGCAAGTGCACATTTGTGTTCACACCAATGACAGATATGGGTCACTTACAAAAATGAATGGGAACCATCAATCATAAAACATCTGGTCTGACCAAAAAAAATCAAAACTGAGGGATTGTAGTGTGAACGTTGATCATTTCTTTCATTATTATTTTAATATTTTTATGCAAATCACAGTAGTTAGATCCCTATAGAGGTTTACTGGAGTTGCACTGCAGTTGAACTGACAGCTGATTCATTAATGCAGCAAATGAATCATTAGACCCATAAGTAAAGTGCTCCTAACAAACATTAGCATTAAATACAAATTGATCAAATCCAGTGTTTAGTAGCTGAGGAAGAAAGTGTGTAATATGCAGTATCCTCTGATAACTTAAAGCACTTTATGTTCACCCCCCCACCCAAACCCCAACCCCATGCCAACTTGAAGGTCAGTGCCCTTATAGCATATCACATAAAGAACTTAAACATCAGTTACAGATTTCGAATGTAATGAAGAATGTCCTATCGTTGTGGCATACCAAAGTTGATTGTGATCTTCCCTGTTCATAACCTCGCATAATTATAAAGGGCAACTCAGTGTCAGCATTGACAAAAAAAACTGAAAAATTCTGGTAGTCTCAATTTACTAATTGCAATAGTTGGTTTTATTAATTCAGTCTTTCTTGTATGAAAAAGAATGTGTTTATGTGGTGAAGTTTACAGAATGGTTTTCTCAATGTTACATACAATTTGTGAAACGACTGAGACGTTGATTGTGCCAGGCTTACTTGGTGTGCTGTTTGGAGTTTGTACATGCCTGTACAAAAAAAAGAAGCACACAAGTTCGAATTACTGTCTGAATGTGTTCATTTGATTTATTTGAAATTTATTTATCTTTTCATTGGTAAATAAAAGGTGAATCTGAATCGCACTCCTCCACACAACAAAGTGCTCATTTGTACCTGAACTCATTCAACTCGTTTCTATGGCAACATTTGCCCATGCACAGAAAATAGCAGGTAAACTGTGGAACCAGGGCCAATGCTCAGATTGTAATAGTGAAACTGCATGTTATTCACTACTGCATGCTACTTTTACGTCATGTCTAGAAGTATACTGGAACATATCCAGTGCACATTGTCTGGGGTGTGGTTGGGATACTGGTGTTGTGTACAGTATATACCACCTACTGCATTCTAGGCATGTATAACACACAAGTCACAGATACAGGTTAAAGTGCCACAATTACAATGTGTTTCCACAATATACTATTTTCACTTTACAATATGCAATGGATGCAGCCTGCAAGCTGGTCTTGCTAGCCATTATTTAATAGCCCTCTAAAATGTTAACGATAGAGCGATTAGCTAGTACTTTTTAAAGTTCTCATTTATAATTAATCAGTTCTATGAATGCTCATAGAAACAGGAACATAACTGCAAATTGCATTGAATATGCATATTAGTCCTCAGCCTGCGCACCCTAACATGACCTATTTATGTGTGACCATGTTTCCCACTGGTCTTTGAAATCCTTGGAAGTAGTTGAATTTGAGGGGAAAAGACCTTTAACATTTTTGAAAGTGGACATAAACAGATATGGGTCACTGAATGTGCTTGGATTTATATATTTTGTTAAGATTGATAAGTTTCTTTGATATTTTTCTTAAAGCTATTTGTATGTGTCTTCTGCCATCTCTGCATCTTTGTTTCACATGCAACCTGCAAAAGTGAAAGTGTTATTTTCAAATGCATGCATGAGTTGAATGGTGCAGGTTAAACAAAGGTAAGCAAGAAAAAACCTAACATTAGGTGAAGTGTTGTAAAACAGTAATTAACCTTGATCTTGTTTCTCAAACTATGCTGTGTTTAGTCCTTCAATGTGAAAAAAATAGGCCTGAAAGGCTTTAAGTATATAACTTTAATTATATAATTATTTAATAATTTTCATTTAAATATATATTTAAGAAAGGGTTAGAACCCTGGTGTGATTTCTTTGATTGGTCATCTATATTCTTATAAATATAAGAAGTGTAAAAAGAATAAGAGGGGTTATAGAGGGCCACTTTAAGACTTTTCTGTAAAAAATTGCTCTTAGATCTGTTTTCAGCAGCTATATATATTCTCTGTAATTAAAAAACACTATGGCAGGATTCAAAAAAGTAAGTCAAGGTGCAGGATTTGATTAGCTAACCATCATGGTAATGTAAGTAGTTGATCAAATTTGCAGATTCAAGTAACCAATCAGACTCTGGAATTGTAGCCAGACAGAGCACAGGATTCAACTTGTCAGGCTGTGAGATTTCCAGTTAGAAACCAGTATTCAGTATTCAACGACCAATTAAAGCTTGGGATTCCACCAGTGATCAGAGCATGGCACTCCAGTTAAATTGCATGATTCAAGAAGCCAGTCAGAGTGCAGGAATTGTTCAGAACTTCAGATTTCAAAAGCCAAACAGATTACAAGATTAAAATAGCAGGAAGAACCGAGGAAAACTAACACTGTAAATGCAAGCACATGAAACTATACTGCTTTTATTAGATGTGGTCATACAATTTTTTAAAAATAATTTCAAACTGATTCAAATGAACACAAGTATATTCAGCCTGCAATATCCTGCAGATCTTTTAAAAATATTATTTAAAAAGTATTTTAAGAAAGATACTGTATTGGTAGGGTAGGCTGAAAAGGTGGGTTGGGCAACTTGGTCCTAGTCTGATACAAAACAATAGGAAATTTGTGAACAGAATAGAACAACCTTCACTTTACTTTACAACATGTGTCTTCTCACAACAGGCACAACTTCTGCCAAACGAAGATGACAAAAATTACACAGCTGAGGTGTAAAAACACAGCACATTTAAAACCTAAACCTAATCATCCCAGGCTAATATTGCAATGGTGAGCCTGAAAGGTTTTCATAGACCATTCATTCATTTTCCAAACTGTTTCTTCCATTTTGGGTAGCAGGGAAGCTGGAGCCAATCTCAGTTGGCGATGGGCCCAAGGCAGGGTACACCCAGGACAGAAGGCCAATAGGGTTATAGGGTAATAGTGGTGGTTATCCATAACATTCGCCTGCCCATACCAAAACCCCACTGCCACCATGGGCCACTTGATCCACAACGTTGATGTCAGCAAATCGCTCACCCACAATACACCACACACGCTGTCTGCCATCTGCCCTAAACACTGAAAACCGGGACTCATCCGTGAACAGAACGCCTCTCCAACGTGCCAGAAGCTATCGAATGTGAGCATTTGCCCACTCAAGCCGGTTACGACGACAAACTGCAGTCAGGTCCAGACCCCGATGAGGACGACGAGCATGCAAATGGGCCTCCCTGAGACAGTTTCTGACAGTTTGTGCAGAAATTCTTTGGTTCTGCAAACCGATTGTTGCTGCAGCTGTCCGGGTGGCAGGTCTCAGACGATCATGGAGGAGTACATGCTGGATGTGGAGGTCCTGGGCTGGTGTGGTTAAAGTGGTCTGCGGTTGTGAGGCCGGTTGGATGTACTGCCAAATTCTCTGAAACACCTTCGGAGAAGGCCTTTGGTAGAGAAATGAACATTCATTTCACTGGCAACAGCTCTGGTAGACATCCCTGCAGTCAGCATGCCAATTGCACGCTCCCTCAAAAGTTGCAACATCTGTAGCATTGTGCTGTGTGATCAAACTGCACATTTCAGAGTGGCCTTTTATTGTGGGCAGTCTAAGGCACATCTGTGCAATATTCATACTGTCTAATCAGCACCTTGATATGCTACACCTGTGAGGTGGGATGATTATTTCGGCAAAGGAGAAGTGCTCGCTAACACAGATTTAGACATATTTGTGAACAATATTTAATAGTAATGGGTCTTTTGTGTGTGTAGAAAATGTTTCAGATCTTTGAGTTCATCTCATGAAAAATGGGAGCAAAACTAAAAGTGTTGGGTTTATATTTTTGTTCAGTGTAGATCACTGATAACAGCAATGTTTACTAGATTAGTTTTGCTAGACATTGGTTGAAGGGCTGCGAAAAAAAGACAGAGATTAAATAAGATTTTGATTGGCCATAATACAATGAAGTTTCTCACAAAAAACAAATCATATTTTATATTACCTTAAACATTGAAGCTTAAATATTCTTTTTTCATTTACTTGGGTAGGTGTGTGGTCAGTCTGAGGAGGCCCAGTCTGACCCATGGGTTCACTCATGATCAATATATTGATACTTTCAGAAGATAAAATTACATAGAAATCAAGGATTAAAACTGAAACCAATGTTTATAGTAATATTGTTATAACATGTTTTAATGAATTGCATATGTATGTGATATATTGGCAAACTTTTTCAGTAGGCCCCTGTGTCAACATTAAAGTCACCACTATTAAAGTTTATGTGAATGAACTTCAAATGCTACAATGAAAGTGAGACCTAGAAAACCTTTTCCTTGCATTGAACCCTTTAATAACGTAAAGTGCTTTGGGAACAACCCGCCTCTTTCCACTACTACGCCCGTACATCACCTGCTTATCAGCTGCTTGTTGGCAAGCCAAAATACCTTCCAGATAAGGCCTCAGTATTGCACATATGCAGATATCAGCGTGCCTGTCAGTGCATTACTAGCACAGCCTGCAATATTTTACCTGTCAAAAGGCAAGGACTAATGACTAAGCAGGAGTAATGAAAGAACCAGGCCAGAGTGTTTTGTAAATGTGCTTTCACACAGTTTCCCTTACACATGAACATTCATTTCACTGGCAACAGCTCTGGTAGACATCCCTGCTTTATCCTACATACAGTCTGTTCTGCAAAATGGGTAAATGGCAGTCAGCAACTTCAGGTCACTTTATTCTTTTATTATAAAAATATCCAACTCTCTGTTCCTAATACTGGTGTACTTATTTAAAAATAAACATCAAACTAACTCATTACTGTACTATTGTATTTTTATCTCTGTGGATTAGCACAATGCAACAACATGCGTTCACACAAAAGTTTAGAAAATACACCAAACTTAGCACTCCCAAGAGGAAGTAAAGCCAGTCCTATACACACATACGTGCTTGTAAGTACAAACAGATGAACACACACACACACACACACACACACACACACACACAAAAACAATTCTCTAGGACCTTGCAGCAGTGTCAGGCTGATCTAGCTATGTAATATCACATTCATCTGTGTAAAACCATCTTACAAAGCAAACAGCCTGGGAGGGTGGGGTGGGGGTGGGGGTGGGGGTAGAAGAGGACAGTTACCATTCCCTTGAGTAAACCACTGCCCTTTGACCACTGAGCTTTCAAATATGGAGGATTAAGCCCTCATTAAACAGCTGTCCATGTGCACACTTCCTAAACAGAGTTCCTGTTTGAGTATACCACATTATAAAAACTGGTATAGCATAGATATGACCCACAATTTACAACTGTTTTAAAATAATGTTAATTGCTTTTAAGTGTTTTTAAACAAACAAAAAAACAAACAAACAAACAAATAAATAAATAAATAAATAAATAAATAAAGGGAATAGAAAATGTTCCCACTCATACTTATAATGTCTGTCATGGCCAGTAGATGGCACCAGATAACTATGGACATCAATGACACCCACATCTGGGCAAGTAAATTACAAGCTTGAGCGTCCCACTGAAAAAAAAAAAAGATTTCCCACAATTTATTTGTTTGTTTGTTTGTTTGTTTGTTGTGTTTGTGTGGTCATACACCAAAAGTGTGAAAAACACCTCCTTCTTTAGAGTAACACAAAGGCAAAATATGAAACTTAATACTGTGTTTAGAAATTAATATACTATTATTGCAGACATAAAATTCATCAATATTCCCATCCAGTGGAGAGATCATGGCCAGAGAGACAAAATAATTTGCAAAAAGCAATAAATAGAAATTATGTAATCATTTGGGGTAGTGATGCGTTTCAATACGTCATCAATCTGTAACACAGCAGACAGCGTTCTTTGTTCACAGTTCTATAAATCACCGTTGCCTTAAATAAAGCTCACAAAGAATCTATTTTAATGTGTACATTATGGAGGGGAATTCATGTATCGTAACCATTACATTGGAAAATCATGAAATCCAACTCACACCATGTTACATCTCTGTGACAGAATATATAGAAACTTAAACCTCTACGTATACTCATAAACAATACATAAAAATTTGCATTTAAATCAATGGACAGCTATATCACTTGCAAGTGTTGTACTTCACCTGCATATACCTCCTTCAGATGCGGTTGTAACAGTGAAAGAAGTGCACCCATTAAATTCAGTGCACCCATGAGTTTGTGTTTAAACATTAACATGCAGGAAATTAGCCAAGGTGAAGAGTATAACAAATGTTACTTTGATTAAGTGTGATGAAAAGCAGTATAGTTTTTTCTTCATTATGTTTAATAGTGGATTGAATATTGTGGATGGTAAGTCAGCATTTCATGTATTATATAATTTTCAGTAAAAAGCGACTTGTCAGCAGTGTAACAGAGGCTTAGTTTTCCATTTTGGCTTCCACATCTCACTACAGAATCTGTATCTCAGTTTGGCACAAATTCCTCTGCAAAGTGCACCAAGTAAGTTCATCAGGTTTTATCTTTCAAACAATGAAATTCCATAAACATTTGACTCATGCAGCTCTGTATTTGGGGTAAACTGAACCCTCCAGACAGCTGCTGGAATGTTATCTATGGCAAGCTATGCCTCAGATTCAGCTAGTTAATCACATCATTCAGACCAGACAGCTGCAAAAGCCATCTTCTGCTCACTGGCTTTCTGTATTAAATTCTTATGCAGTAACTGGAAGAGACATACACCAATCTGTCAGTGGGTTTTCAGGAAACAGAGACAAGAGAGCACTGGAAAAGTGTTGAAATTATTCCAAAGTATTGTGCATATTTCTGTTGCACATCTATTCTAGGGATGCATGAGGATTGCAGAATCATATTAGTATGGTAGATAACTGTTTTAAAAAATGTTTGGTAATCACTCTACTAGTTGGAGGATGGGTCTAGATGCAGCTGGATATCATCAACAGTCTTTCGAGTCTGTCATGGTGCTTAACCATTTCACTTCCATTAAACAGCTGGCCTTCAAGCAAGCTGTTCTAACAGCCATAGGCATCCTTTGTTTCAGTTCATGTTCAGTTCAGGGTTCTTGGCTTGAATGTATGGCTCTAGGAAAAATCTTTTGGCATAGAAGATTTACATTTAATCAACTTTTAACAGACTTTTTAAATTCACACAGCTGATTAAAATGGTGTTTAGTGAACCTCTATGGCATGACCCCAAGCACCCTTTCTGACAGTTATGTTTAAAAGTGCATTTATATGGGTTTAAGGGTAATTTCAGTTATGTAAGCTTTTGTGCAAGCATATGAGTTGTGCTAGTCTTTGATGGCTGCCAGAGAAAAACAATACCGACTTCACTAACTATGCTTCTAAATAAATTACACAAAATTCCCCCACCTTCATACTTAATATGGAGCTGGACAAAATAAAAGCACTTTATACACATCCCTAATGACTGAGGAGTGAATTGCACTATATGACAATTACCCAGTTCCCTACCCACAACTTATTTTTCCGTGTACACCCCCACACGCTTTCTCCACACTCATTTTCAAAGCCATGCTAAGCACTTCAAAACAACCCCTTCTTGTACCAGGAGTGTCTCATCTACCACCTTACCAAGCAGAACTGTGTAGTCATTACTCAGTTATTTTATTTAACCTACTCCCCTACACATACACATGGATAGTTCCAAATGCCATGTGTAGTTCCTTCATAGTACTGAAGTGTTCTCTCTGTCCAGAAGATGGCAGCTCACCACTTTAAAATGAACATTGCCTATGCCTTGGAGAAAGTTTTTTGTGCAAATTGGCCTATACTTCTCTCTACGGTGAGCGTGTGTACGTGCATGTGTGCATGCTTGGTTTTGTGCCTGCTGAACTGGACAGAGAGACATTACTCCGCCATGTTAAGCGGAATGTGTGACACACCTTGTGTAAGCAGAATCAGATTAAAATAAACAACAGCACAGACCCTCTGTGCCCAAAATACTCTCAATATAGCATCCAGGAACAGGTCAATGTTACCACCCTAAACAGGTTTGTTTTTTGTAATTATTTTGCATTTTAATGCTTTGTCAACTATGAGCTACATTAGTACTGCAAACAGTAGGTTCAGTTTTGCTGAAGCAAAATGAGGGAAAAGGGGAACAAAGACTACTGCACTGCTATGCTAGCTAGATTTAGTACTTCATTTTAGGTCTTGTTCACAGGGGAATGGTCAAAAAAGATAACAATCATCCTTCTTTCCATCCACATGATGTTCAATATGTAATAAAGTCAGTGTGTTGTCACAAGCCCTTTTAGGTCCGTTGTAGTTGTATGTAATGCTATTTAAAAGTAATAATAATAATAAAAATAATAAGAAGAAGAAGATGAAAGATATCTGAAAAGTATTTTTTTCCCTGCTAAAAATAAGCAAAACGTGTACCTAAAGTTTATTACCCCCATCCTCCTTCAACAGTTTCGGCCATTGCATATAATTTATTTCAGAACAAACCTTGTATCTCCAAACTATTAAGTTTTAAAATATGTTGAAAAAATAATAATATTGACTGATACGTGATAAAATCATTTCACAAAGTGTAGAGAACAATTAATGTTTACAAATGATATAATAAAAAGTAGATGACAAAACTGAAATAAAAGGTTCCAACACTGGTTATATAGGATATAGTAGTGTGGCTTTAACAGCTCAACAGGAAAGCTGTAGGATCTCTAATCATACTTTTAATATACACCAATGGTAGTAATCAGACAACTTGTAAATCATCTGCAAGAGGTTGGCCACAGCTCAGTACTTAATTTGCGTGTTTCACAGAAGGGAAACGACCTTTGTAGTAGTGTTGTACCTAAGGACAATTGTCCCCAATTGGGCAGTAACATTGAATGACCATAGTGTTATGTGTCAGGTGTTGTAGAGTGAAGGTCAAAGCCCAGCAACGTAACTGAGCTTATCTACTCCAAACAACCGCATGACACCTGAGACACAGAGCAGTCAGAAATGACTTGCCAACTGTTTTCCATCATTCTACAGGAAGCTCCTCTGTCCACATTTGTACGTGTACTTTTGTTACATGTACTCAATTACAGTGGTTTTCAACCCATGTCCTGGAGTGCCTCTTCTCTGCACAGTTAAGTGTTTTACTTGTGCCTAACACATCTGATCCAACCTATCAGCTAATTATCAGGCTATCCCTGTGCTGATGTGGGTGTTTTAGAGAAGGAAACCACAAAAATGTCCAAAGCAGGGGACCAGGTTTTAGGAACTTATGCTCTATTACACAAGACCACAAGTAAGTCATTGGCGTAAGACTCAGGAAATGTGTAGTCGAACTTTGTCCCTCTGCATAAACTTTCACTTGAGTAAATTTGCCACATGACACTTCAGCTCTGTGCTGATTTGTCAGGCTTCTTATCACCTCACAAGCACATTAACAGTCTCAACTCTTTGGCTATGACATAATTTCCAGCCAATTGGGTCATTTAAAGGACCATTTTGATTTTTTTTATTTGTTGCCTGGTGACCCTTTTTCAGCTCTTTTATCTTATGTGTTGAACAGCATGTGTGCTGTTAGATGTGTGCTGTAAGCACAAAGTTAAAGTACACTTAAGATATCCTATCTTTCAAGACAATACATTAGGACCAAGTAACCTATGTTACTTGACCAAGAACAGAACAAATGTGTCCAAAAAATTTGACACACTTCTGTCTAAACGTTTGCACTTGTGCCAACAGTAGACAAACCTGCAGGAGTATCACTTCCTAAGCAGTGATTCATAAGCACATTAAGAGTACTCATCTCTCAAGCAGAAGTTGTAATTACATAGTGTCTCTCTAAAGCTCAAGGTCACTTTACAAAGTCCAACAGAGAAATCAGGAGAAAGGAAATCAAAGGGAGTATTAAAAGTATTAA
This sequence comes from Arnoldichthys spilopterus, assembly GCA_037974385.1. Classification (NCBI taxonomy): domain Eukaryota; kingdom Metazoa; phylum Chordata; class Actinopteri; order Characiformes; family Lepidarchidae; genus Arnoldichthys; species Arnoldichthys spilopterus. The sequence goes on from JBBPDA010000145.1 coordinate 17,375,950, forward strand.
TTAAAAGAAAGAACATAATAATAATAATAATAATAATTTTTATTTCATCTTTTAGGATCTAAGAAAATGCCAAAATATTAATATTCCTCTGCAAATTTGATAATAGATTTTAGCCTCTGATATCTACCTCCGACCACATTTGTCCACATTTAACTACAAAGCCTTTCCTTGTTTGGTATAAAAGAGGCACCAGAAGGGCAGCTTCCAGCAGAGTGCTAGCTTGGTGCTGGGCAGTTGGGCAGCACTCCAGATCTAGAGTGAATGTGACATTCTCAGGGCAGATAACAAAAGGCCTGTCCTCCTCCCTCAGTTGCGCTATCCCTTCATCTTTTCCATTAAACCCTTCCCTCATCACTAGCTCAGCTGACCCACTACCCATCATGTGGGTGTGTGAGAGTGAAAGAACAAAGCATTGATGAATTGGATCAAAACTGTCAACTCTACCCCCACACACTTTTACAATCACTGTCATTTTCGTCGTATTCATACTTTCTTTCTTCTCTTTATTTTGTTGCTACTGGAGAGTAACTGGTGTGTGATTTTTAGTGATGAGGTTAAGTGTGTCTGACATCTTTACACCTATCTCTGAAAGAGTGGAGTAAGAGACTCTCTAGTGTTGTGAGGTTGTAAGTGTAGCATATTGTAATTTGCAAAGTAACTTCAAGTAGTCTGCTATTACCAGTAAAAGGCACTGCATGTAAAATACAACCCAAAGTGGACAAGAGATCCTTCTCAGAATACAATCAACCAGTCAGACACATCCAGGCCAGTATAGACATTAAGACATTGCCTGAGGAAGTGTCTTCTACCCCCTAGGTTTTTGTGACTGTGCATCTATCTTTTTGTGTTTGAGATCTAATAAAACGCTAACAAGGGGGCCAGCCTAATGCGGCACAGTGTCATAGGGCAGAATGGACTCACAACAGTTGTGACAGGGATAACAGTGTTATTAAGCAGTTGCTGTATGTAACAGTGACATCAGTAAACACAACTCAGTGCTCTGTGATTTGTTAGGCCACCATAATGCAGTAATATTATGCTATGCACTGTTCTCCCAGACAAGGTTTAAGCTTAGTCCTGGACTACTTTCCTTTAAAAAAGGATTTCCGACCAAAATTCTGTGTAGTGCAACACTATGCTTTATCTGTGTCTTGGAAACTAATATACGTATGTAAAAAGTTTGCAGATCCCTACTCATCCAAGGTTTTGCTGAAATCAAAACTATTAATCAAGGGTTTGTCCCTGTTGACCCTGAGAAGGCCTTACGCAAAATGCTGGAACACTGCTGTGTATGTATGATTGCATTCAGCCTCAAGAGCTCAAGAGGTCAAGAACTGATGTTAAATACTTAGCCCTGGACCACAAATGCACGTCATGTCAAAGATGGTGTCCCACCACCCCAAAGAATGCAGTTTTACTGCTCAAAACTGCAGTGTTAAGGGTCTTTATACCCCTATACAACACTTGGCCTTGGGCATGGTGACCACATGTTTGGCTGCTCCAGTGTTCTTTTCTCTTGGCATTATAGATGTTAAAACATTGAGATACATTTTAATATTATTCTAATAATTATGGGGCAAAAATGTTGTCAGACACATATTGATCATAATTACATATAAAAATAAATGAACATAATTTAGGCATCAAGAATATTACATCATATATCTTATATTTTTTATAGAACAGCATGTCATACAGTGTCAGAAATCACATAAGTGTTGGTGTGGTTAGAGGAAAGTAAATATCCCATGTTTGATTTGCAGTGTAAGCCAGGGTGGGATGCCCAGCCACATCTTTATGTATATATTTGTGTAAAAAGGGCCCAGCAGTTTAACATTGTGATTATTAAGCAACTATATAAAACGAGAGATGCTGAAAAGGACAGTGAGTGGGAGGCAAAGAGAAGGGGGGGGGGCTGGAACAAGGCTAAAATAAATGTAGGGGAAGTGGCAGAAAAAGAGCTTCTGATGGAAGTGTTAGAGGAGAAAAAAGTAGCATTTTATAGTCCACAAAGTATAGTGTGAGAGTGAAGAAGAGAGGTTCCATACAGAACAACAGGGTATGTGCTCAGTATGTTTGTGTCATGGGATGAGGTCTAGGCTGGGAAACCCGTGATTTAGGGGAACATTCCAGCTATGTCGCCATAGAAACCAGTGACTCAGATGAAAACTCTGGTTTTCATTAGAGAGGAGGAACAGACGCCGAGGGGCCATGAAACATTTCAACATAATGAAAAATCTTCCCACCTCATACAGTTCGACTGACCTTGGGAGTTAAAAGCCATAAAGAGCCTACAAGCCATTTACATAAGCCTATTCAATAAATATAAGCATTTAAAGGTCAAGATCTAATATAAAAGCACAAACAGATTCACAAGACATGAGCTTTGATCTGTATGCTTGCTCTCTTCCAAAGCAATGCCAGAACATATTGTTCCTCCATATTACTCCACTGATGTTTGTGTCTGTGGACCTGTGACTAATATGTAGCCTGGTATTGGTGAGTACATTTACTTACTGCTGCTCCTCCATTTATATACTTCTATCTATGGGAAATGATGATCCCACTGTTTTTCTCTAACTGCACTGTGTTCCCACAGTGACTACACTGTACCAACCAAAATAGACCACAGACAGCTTCCACATTATCTATGTGCAAAAAAACCCACCAGGTCTAAAATCATCTCTGCTCATACATTCCAGGAACGAACACCAACATTGCCTCAAATTTGAGCAAGGGTTAAAGAACAGAATCAGCATGGCTGTTACACAAGATATGCACACAGCTTTGTCTAAACACATTCTACACCAGCTACTATCAATCTAGCTAAACCTGTTGACACTGGAATTACTCCCTCCTTAGTTTATATTTACAGAAAAACGTCAGGTTTTGGTTAGGGCAAACTATGGGGAAGGTCAGGGCTTGTAGTGCTGGTCACTAGGCCTATCAGTGGAGTCAGGTGCCTTCCAGCACCAAATGGAGCTCCCTTTAAGGGATTTACCAAGCCAGCATGTTAACAGTAGAAGCTTATCAGTGCAAGTTTTCCCCTTGCTTCCTCCTCTGGATTTATGGGGGTTAACATGGAGAACAAACAGTATGTGTTAATGTGAGCAAGAGCTGATAGCTATGGGTAAGCACTTAAGAGTAGATGAAGAGCATGAAAGGTCATAGATGTACAGCACAACTCTTTCATAGCAGCCATGATGTACTACCAGTTCATCTTCACAACCAAGCCCAGATTTGGTAGTGGGGTGGTGTCAAAATTTTTTTTAGGAGTTAACTAGCTTGTTCTTGCACACAACATTAAAGGTCTTGTTTTACAAGTCACTAAACTGTCATTTGTTATTAAGAAAGTGGTTGTTAGCTATTCTGCTAATGTAATTACTTGCTTTTCCAAAGTCCTGAAATGAGAACCCTACATTTTGTGAAGAGAAGGACTGTTAAGTGGTTAGACAAATCAAAGGTTCAGCTTTCATAACTATACTTTCAACCACAGGTATACTCCAAACCCTAGTCTGAACTCTAGAGGAACCCTGCCTAGTGCTGGCAAAACCAAGTTTATCATTGCATCATGGTATCAGATAAAATTCAAATATTATATCTATTAAATAGTTAGGTTTGCATTAATAAGGTTAATGATATCATTCTCCATAAGAACCATTACTTTGATACATAAAGAATGTCAAAAGACTTCAATGTGTGGTATGCCTGCAGGATTCCACCTGTTTAAATCAGTTGGTTTTCATCTACAGACAGTCTTTTGGTTATATGAGGTGAGCTCTTGTTTGGCTGGAATGAAAACCAGCAGCCACACCAGCTGTCTGGGAGTAAGACTGGAGACTCGTTGTGACTAATTGAACTGCCCATATGTAAACAGTCATTCAGAGTGGTTTGATGTGAAATTGACAAAAAAACAACATAAGGAAGACACTTAAATGGAGGAAGGGAACCAATTTCTTTATCAATGAGAATTATATGATTAAATTTTTCTCCTCCATTTGTTTTTTTTTAGTTTTATTAGCCATATCTACTTCATCTTGGCAAGTGAAGTTATGGTAATTGTAGATATCTAATAGTTCTCATTTTAAGACTAAAAGCATACTGCTAGTCTTTTTGCTTTAAATAATTAATTACTAAAAGTTCTAATATTGGCAGACAATTTTGCTTAGTTGCTTCAAAAGTTATCTACCACTATAATGAGATTTCACTTGATGCCTAAAAATAAATGAGTTAAATAATCAAAATCTAAAAGTGCCTTTGCCGAGATACGATTTCAGTGTAGGGACAACCGTGTTGTATAAAGTACCTAAAAGTTGAATTACAGATTCCCTACCAAAAAACACACTGGTAGAACTTCAAGTCACCAACTAGAAAGCTACTCAAGTAAAAGTACCTAGTATTTACTGTACTTAAGTATGACAAGTAATGTATAACTAAATATACTTAAGTAATGAAAGTAAATGTACAAGTACATATTAATAAAAACAAAAGACATAACACTTCATAAACAAGGTTTTCAAAGCCTAAACAGTTTACAGAACACCAACCTGTTTTTACATAGCATCATTTCCCTCCCTCTTTAGTTCCTCTTCATCTTCTAATGTGCACTAAACTAAAGCTCCCAATGTTGTAATAATGTGTTATTAGTTCATTAAATTGAACAGGTCTTGAGTGTTGATAGACCTGAATCAGTTTATCTGATTTTTGTAATGACACTGTGCACGAAAATGTATTGGAGTAAAAATATCCAGTTAAGTAAGGAAATGTAGTGAAGTAACAGTGAAAGTAGACAGAATTTTTAAAAAAGTAGATACCCCTTAAAACATACTCAAGTACAGTAGTGAAGTATTAATACTTAGTTACTATACAACACTGGGGACAACTAAATATGAGGGAGCTGTAAGAAGGTTCATGAGGTCCTCATGAAGGAGCCGGATCAGTGCAGTGTTAGTCGTGCACTGGTTGTGTAATGATTTGCAGTCACCTTTCATAAAGAGGTTTCCTTTTTATTCACAATTTTTCCCTAGTTCACCATACCATGTGCTTGTTAGACCTGTAGAGTGAACCCCACAGCTTAGCATCTTTATATACAGAGGAGCTGAGGTCCTGTTGAGAAGCTACTTAAGGTGTATGTGGATTTGCAGGGGCTAAGAGGAGCTTTTCTGGTGCCTTCTGCTGTAGCCCAGACCCTTATTCCTGAGTCGGGAAGAGACCGACACAGGTGGACCATCTATTCTCATCCCTTAGTCTTTCCCTTCTGTTAAACCAGAGAACAGCAGGCTTAAAATAGCGCACACATACACCAATCCAACAGTTACATCAGCTGTTGGTTAACACCTTGTTTACCAAGCCTTTCTCAGTCACACATGCTATATAAGGAGCTTCAAGGCATTTACATGGAAATACTATAAAATTTCCCCAACCTTATATGATGCAGATATTAACACATCTTAAGAGAACAGAATATACTTAAACACCAACAGTGATCTGTATTTACATGTGGTTCTGTTTGGAGGTCCTTAATGTCATGTCAAACAGCAAAATGGGGAATGAAAGTGAAAACCATGCAGGAAGAAAAAAAAGAAGAGAAAAATGAAACATGCAGGCATCAGCAGTAGATATCCAGAGGTAATGTCTGTGCTGTTCAGTATCAGAGTGCAGAGGGAACACTGCCTTTTATGGTGTGCATGCATAACTGGAGAGACTTCCAAATTACGGATGCAAATGTAGGAGGGTTAAGGTTGTGAGGAAAAGTTCCTTATACCAGTAGATAAGAGACAAGACCTTGTTTCTTGTAGAACTTAAAAATTCATTTTAATTATTCAGCATCCACAGCAATCATTTACAACAATTCTTGTCCTTTGATGTTAGAGATTTTCAGGCTTCTGAAAGTATGACTGGCTAAGGCTCCAGGGAGGGGGTGATGTTGAAATGCACAGTAAAGAATGAAAGCTGAAGCAGACACTGAAAACTGAACAAAAAAAATTAATCACAAGAACACTGATGTTTTTCTCTCATTATAAATTTATTGTAACAAAATAGAAAAAAACAAATGCACTGCTATGCTCTTTAAGAAATAAAATAAGGACTGCAATAATGACTACCTCCCCTTTGGCAAACAGCTGTGATGAATAAAACCTTCAATGGTATTCTAACTATAGTTCACTCAGTAATGCTAACCTTACTATGAATGACCGCCAATAGTCACTGATGCCATTATTTAAAAGACATGCTGACTACTAGCCTCCATTCATTGTTAACAAAAGTAGCATATATGTTTGAACTGTTACTTTAAACAACATGACAGGCAATATGACCAGGCAGTGCAAACTGTTCACATGCAGTATGAGAGTCTGTGGTAAAATATGGACTTATTGTCCATACTCAGTTATCAGCAGATCCACACAATGTCACTAAGGTGTGTGTCTAGCAATACTTTTTAACCCTTGCTGTTATCTAGCCCCGTGGTTTAGTAGCAAAGGTGAGGTACCCTGTGTGCCCAGCCATTTCCCGAGGGGGTGTGGCGGTCCGGCAGGTCACTGAGAGGTAGCCAGAGTTTGCTGCAGGTGGGACTTCCTCTGGAGCAGGATCAGCAGTCATTTTTCCGATCTCTGCTCTGGTGTCCTCCGGCCCGAAGTCTGGTAGTTGCAGAGTGACAGAGCGTACATCATGCACCCTCAGTAGAACTTCCAGAGTGCAAAGCTCCGCAAAGCCCTGCTCCAGCAGAGCCTCACAAGTCCTCTGGACCTGCTCTATACATGGTGAGAATGAACATAGACGACCTCCTGCAGACACAAGTGGGCAGACACACAGTTATAAGAAGGCCATAAAGGCTAGAAAAACTGACTTTAAGAAAAACTCTCCAGACTCTCTGATTTTGCATTGTCAAACACACTTTCAAACACTTTCTAGTTAAGTAAAAGTGAGGGAAAAAACTTGAAAATAGGCAAGGCAAGCCTATTTATGATAGGACATGATTACACACAGATCATTCAATGTTAAAATAAGCATAGAAACAAAAGTAATCAGTAAAATCAACATGGAAAAATATTGTATTGCTATGATAAAAGCAGAACATCTGTTCTGGAGGGCCAGAGTCCAACACAACTTAGCTTTTTCCCTGCTCAAACACACCTGGTTCAGCTCAGGTGTTAATTGCCAAATGTAGTGAGTGTATTTGAGAAGAGAAACTACCAAGCTGTGCTGGACAACAGCCCTCCAGGAATGGGTTTGGACATTGAGAGGGTGGTGGGATGTGTGACGTTAGAGTAAGAATATTTGAAGAATCAGGATTTTCGGCTCATTTAAGCTATCCTCAATTAGGAGCAAATGATTTACATACACATTATGCAAGTTCATTCTCTGTAATCACATTGGACCCTTCTAATTTTTTGTAAGATTTCTCGATGGACCTGAGCAAGGTTGCCTGAGCAATTTGTTAGGGAGACATACTGTTTTAATATAACAGTGCTGCTTTAATATGTCTACAAGTGGCCTAGTGACACAGCTCACTAGGGCTTGCATGTAATGATTGCCTCTTTTTGAGAAGATTCAAGACACGAAAACTATTAATCCAAACTGCAAAAAGACTTGTTGAAATCCCCATGCTGACAAACTGCAGTACACTTCTTTGGCAATATTGCCATTTAGAATGTGAGCACCTTTGCAGAAAAATCCAGTGTAAACTCTTATCATCAGTCTTGGAGTGGACTCTAAATGAAAGGCACTGGTAGAGGGTGCTTCCATCTATAGTTTGCTTGCTCTGGTCTGAATCAACTGAGTTAGTAAACTTAGGGCACTTTCCAGTTGGTTTGGATTCTTTTTACATCAAAGAACAATCCAAGTGAACCAAAATGTGTAACTAAAAATATGATATGATATATGACTGCACTTGTAGTGGCCAATATCATCATCGTAATCAGCATTACCTCAACTGGCTCTATTTAAACTGTTTAAAATGGAATTGAAAATTCCCTGAGCATTTCCCCCTTCATCAACAAGTAAAGGTCTGTTTTTTACAAGCAAAATTGTTTCAAAAATATGCAAATAAAAATGTATTTATTCCTAATAGCAAATGAGCATTTAGCTCAATTGGACCTATGGCAAAAAAGTGCTGGCTCCCCTACACTAATGACAGCTTGCAGTGTTTTTACCAGGGAAACTTTGGAAGCTTTCATTTTCATGGTTAGGACCTTGCCCTTGTGAACAAAAGGTTGCAGGTTTAAGTACCAGCCTAGGTACCACTGAGGTACCCTTGAGTGCTTCAGACACCTGGTTTCCATCACTACAGTAAACAATTCTGATTCTGACAGGGACTATTTACATTGCTTGAACAGAAATGAGCTGTTAAAATAAATAATAAAAAAGTAACAAATCACAAAGTAAAAGTTAATAGTGTTAATATTGCTATATCAAACAGATTTAAAAAAACAGACTTTGAAGGTAGGCGGTCTCTGCAGTAACACTTTTACATTTCATGACTTGCCTCAATCTTTTTGGTGTGCCTGCAGTCCTGCATGCCGTGTGCAGTGTTAGTTTGCTAATATACACTTTCTACTTATTTTTAATGTGAAGTATTCCCATTTTATGATAGCATAGAATAGAATAAAATAGAACTTTATTGATCCCATATTGGGGAAATTGACTTGCTACAGGAGCTGAAAAAGATACAGATATATATACACACACACACATCCTTATATATATATATATATATATATACACACACACATATATATTTACACACACATTTACGTACTTAAAATATAAATACATAAAATAAAACACTATAAAATAAAATCTTACTACATACACACACAAACATGCAGTCTTAACCAAAGTTTTTTTTTTGTACAAGAAAAGGTGTAACAGTGTAGGAGTGAAGATGGCACAGAAATATTGCACATTGCCCAGTGATTGCATTATGAATAAGTTACATATATTGCACAGATAAAAAATATGTGCGTGGGTTTTTTGTGTTTTTTTCCCTTGTCTAGTTGACCGAGGTGTTGTGCAATCTGATGGCTGATGGTAGGAAAGACCTGTGGTAACGCTCCTTCTTGCATACAGGGTGTAACATTGTTACTGAAGGAGCTACTTAGGGCCCCAACAGTCTCATACAGCAGGTGAGAGAGGTTGTCCATAATGGATGCCAGTTTAACCAGCATCCTCCTCTCTCCCCTCAATGGAGCTTAGGGAGCAGCCAAGGACAGAGCCAGCCCTCCTGACCAGCTTGTTAACTCTTTTCCTGCCCTTTCTGAGCTCCCACTGCCCCAACAGACCACTGCAAAGAAGATGGCAGATGCTACCACAGTGTCATAAAAGGTTTTTAAGAGTCCTGCACACCCCAAAGGACCGCAGTCTTCTCAGCAGGTGGAGACGACTTTGGCCCTTCTTGTACAGGGCATCTGTATTGTGTGAACAGTCCAGCTTGTTGTTGAGATGAACACCCAGGTATTATGATTTTGATAGATATAGGATTCTGGTCAAACATATTTCTCTGCCTTTGCCATGTCTGCCTTGCTTCAAATGGGTTTTTTGTAGCCATCATGCAACAACACAGACCCAACTAACTGATAATGAAAACAAATTATCAATTTCATCCTTGTTTCACTTTAGGAATATCTCCAAGCGTCGTTCTCTAGTCTTAAAAGCAGAATGAAATCATCATTCATGGTTTCCTCTGACTACTGTAGCACTCTGTTCACAGGCTTGAATAAATCTTCCCTTTCACGTTTACAAGCAATCCAAAAAGCAGCAGATAGGCTTCTAACCTGCACTAGCAAGAGAACTCATATCATCAGTTTTAATATCATGACATTGGCTTCCAGTAAATGTTTGATTTTAGGATATTGGTTCTTACTTAGAGGGCTCTAAATGGACAGACTTCAAAATATCTATCTGTACTTTCACATAATTACTACAGCTGATCTCCCAGATCCCAAGATCAGCTGTCAGTGCTAGGCTTAAGACCTGTGGCGACTGTTCTTTTTGGTCAGTTGCCCCAAGATTATGGAATAGTCTACCCTCTTGCTGCGAGCAGCTGGCTCAGTTCATTCTTTAAAAAAACAGCTGAAGCCTCGCTTGTTTCAGCAAACCTTTGGCAAAGATCTTTTACTTTGTTGTTCATGTTTCGTGAAACCCTTTGTGACTTTTCTCTGTGAAAAGTGCTATATAAATAACTTTACTTACTTACCAATACATTGTTGCAGCCCTATATGTAATGACATCACTCTGGACAGAAATATTTTTTTTGGAAACAGCCCCTTTAAACTCCCTGGTTCCATTTTTAGACTCACCCTTTTTATAACAGGACTTAACCTAGAATCACCCTGTGACAAAAATACAGAAACAACACCTTCAGCAGCAGCCCAGCCAGCGAACCAACCTGACCTCTTTAACCCGGACACTAAAACACATTGGAAGGAGGGGGGTTGTCCCCAAGATGCAACAGTCATAACCTGCATAGTTTGGGAAATATCAAAACTCATAAAAGGGGAATGTTTGTGGCAAGATGGAATGAATTCCCCATAAATGTATCAAATTCTAGTTCCATATCGCACAATAAATGAGGGAGAAGGAACAAGACAGAAGGAGGGAAGGGAGAGAGAAAGAGTCTATGCTCTAATAAACATTCCACTGACAAATAAGGCCATTCCCTGTAAATGCTGTCATAAACACAGACTCAAGGTCTCCTAGCAACAAGGCCCAACAGGTTTCCTGGCAACAGATTCCTGGGAGAGCGGAGAAGTTATGCCAGTGTGGGAATTTACCATACTCCCCAAAGAAGGAACAGCTGAAAGCACTGTATACAAGACAGAGGAATTGCAAAGCTGATGCATCTTAACCATGTCAAGCATTTTTTAGAGAGCGAAGACCTGCATCTGACCTGGGGATGCAAAAAGCTCTCAATTATTCTGTATGTTGCATACACTATTAAGGGTTTCTATACAGCTTTTTCTTGAGAGAGATGAGCAGAGAGACAGGCAGAAATGGGCAGAGATACGAGCAGAGAGATGGGCAGAGAGACAGACACTAAGCTCAGCACAGGAAGTTAAACCCTGTAAGTCTCTACTTATGGAACTGTATCCTCTCAGCCTATCCCTTTATGGTCAAAAGCCTGCCAGCAGAGAGAGAGCAGCAGTGGTGTGTGTGTGTGTGTGTATGTATGCATGGATGTGAGTGCAAAAAGAGAGAGGCATAGTGTGAGAGAGAAAAACAGATGCAACAGATTGCAGGATAAGCTGCACAAGGTACGTTTTATACATGTATAATACAACCAGGGGCGATTTATTTTTAATAGATTCTTAAAACCCATCACACCAATGAAATACATTATCTGCAGATCTCTGACCCCCAACTGAGCAGCTGACTAGCCTAGGCCTGCCTGCTGGACATGAATCTGTCCAGGCATACAAGGGCCAACTCAGGTACTCAGCTTAGAAATGCACAGGAATGTTCATCCATGGCCACCCAAAAAGAACAAGCTGTGTTGTTTGTTACAAGACATTAAACATAACTTTGCTCATACTGCCATGTATCACAGACTCTACTGATCAGCTAGCAGAAATAGTTTCACAGTCAATGATTTTCATCTTACCAGATTTAATGCATGGGCAGAAGTCATTTTTTTGGTGGTTACAACACCTGGATTGTCAGGAACATGCATTACTGCAGTATAAATTAGAAATCTTTAAAAAAAACTTCCACAGACCTGTAATATTATTGGTTATCAGAATTTTATGAGGAACGGGGAGTAACCTAAAACTACACCTTCACACTTGCATACTCACCCTTCTGTTTGAAGGCTTTCTTGGCATGTGTGATAGCCTCCCACGGAGACGGGATGTCTAAAAAGACTGCGTCGGCCACACCAACAACACCAAAGCCCTCTTTACACACGTCCTGGTTTCGAACAGTCACCAAATGGGCCACCTTGTGGTCTCTGAACTCCTGAGTGGCCTTTTCAGCCCTCTGAGCATGAAACTCCACTGTGTGCAGGTGACCGCTGGGGGCAATGGTGCGGAGAATAGCATGGGACAGTGAGCCACTGCCTGTGCCTGTCCCAGACACACATTCATGTGCAGAAAAGAAAAAACAAGTGTTACAGCATTGAAAACGACTAAAAAACTCAGATCTTAAAAACCTTGATTGATATTTTTTAACCCAAAGATACAAGGTATGTTAGGAGTCATGTTGTACTTCAGCACTGGAGTTACAAGGCTAATGTTGCTATCAAACACTAGATATCAGAGACCCAAATCGGTTCTGTAAATATATCCCCAAAACTTCCCTCAACATGCTCAAACAAAATCTAGTTCAAAAACTTCTCCTTGTATCTAAATGCTGCAGGAACTTGAAAAGTAGGAGTGATAACCCAGAATCAGTTTTTGTGACAAGGACCCCTTTAAAAACAGAAAGATCTGAAACAAGGACAGTCCCCCATATAACTGCCTTGTGATGCTTTCTGAAATAACTTCCTGTAGTAGTGGAGCTAAGTCATATTGAGTCCTAAATCACATCTACAAGTCTTTGCCACCAGATGTTCTGGCTATTTATTTATGCAAAGATTTTCAGACTACTGACTTCTGTTTTTGTTAGATATATTAGCCTTGTAGCTCCAGTGTTTAACTAAATAAGCACAAGTCCACATACCTTGGTTAATCAACTATATTTGCAGTAAGTTGAAAAAAAAATAGTGTATTAAACAGTGTATTGTAATGAGACTATGTAAAAGGATAAGGTGAAGAAAAAGTTTAACAAAGTAGTGCTTGATTTGCGCTAACAGGCTCAACCAAATAGAAGTAGATGAACCAGGAGGCAGTGATGACTGTATTAAGTGCAGGCAATCTGAAGAGTGGTCTACTCCATAAACAGAACAGCAGTCTTGTGTCTTGGAGAAACAAACATTTACATGATGCAATGCATCTCAGACCTGAGTAGGGTTGCAAAATTCATGGGGTTTAATGGGAATTTATGGGAATTAACAGGAATTTATGGGAATAAACCAGAACAGTTTTTCACAGTTGAAGGTTGGGAACATAAAATATAGTTGTTAAAAAATATATTGTAGCATAATCTTGGCTAAAACAATCAGATTTAAAGCAAATACAGTTGCATATCTATGTTTCTCAATCACAGGCACATAGCATACTACCTACTGCAGGGCTATTGAGGCAACACCTCCTATATGCACTGTGCATTCCTCCATCACATGCACAATGATTTCTAGTATTCTGAACTACTAAATCTACTTTTTTGAGCCCAAAGCACACATAGAGACTATTGAATCCACACATTTGAGCCCAAGAACTATATAAAGTCAAGTAAGTTTTGATGACATTATGAGGTAGATAATATTTGATTTATGGTGTTCAACTTTAACTGCAACTATTAAATCAAAAAGTATTCATACAGTAGCTAGCTAACTGGTAAACCAGATATGCTAAATGTACAGTAGCTAGTTCTATGCAACTGGCTGACCCCTGATGTCACCATCCAATGTGTACTGGAAAAGATTTTTTAATGTTCTCCGACCAGCATGAAAGCATAAGCTGAAAGCAGTCATTAATGAGTTTTTGCACTTGTTACTGACAATGCTGCAAACATGAAAATGGCCTGGACATAAGAGAAGGAAACCTACCCTTACATAACCATTGGCTGAGCTGCCCACTCTTAATAATCTCCAATTTGTAATCTCTCCAAAATCCCCGACCTAAAATTCCCATGGAAAGTTTATAGAAATTTACTGGGAATTTTCCACCCCTTTGCAAACCTACTACTGAGTATCTCCCACTCTGTGAATAGCCAAACAGGGAGGAGGGAAACACAGGCACAGAGTGCAAAGAGGAAAAATAATTTCCATGGTCTGCCAGTGCATGACCATGACACAAGTACACATCCCAGGGCAAAGATCCCAGTGTACATGCCTGTGGCTAAACCTTTATGCATGTGGTGTGTGTGTCTTAAATGAGAGTATAACAGATCCTCAAGGCCAATGTTAAAACCACAAGGTGACCTCCTTACTTAAAAAAAAAAAAAACATAGAATGTCCCACTTAAATACAGACTTTGATAAGCACTTAACATTTACTGAGCTAATCACAAAGTCACCTTCACAACCTTTATTTAATCGTCACTTGGAAGACAACAATGTAAACAAGTAGCGAACTGAACATACAAATTAGAAATGATCATTAATCTCAATATTAAGTCTTACAAATAAACTATGACAAAACTACAGGATTACTTTTCTCTATTGCATCAAGCATCACTAGACAGACTGAACCCAAAAGCAAGTCATGTCCCTGTAACTATCGACTATTGTACAGGCCGGTATGAAAATTCTCATACAGTGGTTATGTTCATAAATAATCCTAAAAATTAGTGTTTGGATCAGATCAGAACTGCAGACTTGCAGTGCTGGAGGGATGCTGTTTTCCTTTTAGATCACATGGACTGCTACAGTTAGGTATGTGTCGTTTTGATAGGAATCACCTGCTACTGGGCATTCATGCAGAGCAAATTTGACATGTGCCACCAGGGTTGGGTGATATGATCAAGTTAACTCGATGTATCGTAGCCTGTTCTGTGTTGGATGTAGAAAATGATATTGCTAACATCAAGAACAAAGTAAAATTGTGTAAAATGTTTAAATACAACGTTTTAATGCAGACATATGTTGTACAGACAACTAAAGTCCTATGTGCCACCAATCTAAATATTGTTGTGGACCAGGTACACCCCTTGATAGCAATGTTTTCCCCCAGATAGCTGTTGCCTCTTTTAGCAAGACAATACAACCTGTCACACTGCAACAATTGTTTAGGAATGGTTTGATGAACAGGACAGAGTTCAAGGTGTTGACTTGGCCTCCCAGTCCCCCACATCTCAATGTGATCAAACATCTGTGGGACATGCTGGACAAACCAGTTCAATCCATGGAGGCCCCACCTTGAAACTTCCAGAACTTAAAGAATCTGCAGCGAACATCTTGGTGCCAGATACCACAGCACACCTTTAGAGGTCTTGTGGAGGCATTTACTTATTCTTTTGTGTTTTGCAGTAGAAAACTACTAACTTTTTCCTTCAGTGCTCATCAAAATTATTGTGTAAAAAAGTACCATTATTAAAAATAACATTGAACATAAAATAAAACATAAAATAAACATAAACGCTTCTCTTTTGAAACTAGCTGCTGTAATAAATCCAGTACCAACCATCTCACCTGATTCACAGACAATGGAACCTGGTTTAAGGTCCAGCATGAGTGTGATGTTGGCAATGTCTGTGGTGTAGAGGATCTGTGTTCGATGTGGCAAATTCACAGTCCATAGCTCTGGAGTGGGGTGCAGCACATACACCCATCCTCCCTTACTGCAGGTCACTTTAGAACCAAACCGTCTCCCGATTAAGTCACTGGAATGGCGGATAGCTCCATATCGGGTCTGGGTTTGGGCCCCAGCCTCCACTTTGATAGGCATCATGGAATCATGACCAAGGAAGATAATGACCACATCTCCTTCCTGAATGAACTCTGAATACTCCACAAAACTCATGGGATAGTAGTAATGAGCTTTAAAGCAGGAAAAATAAAAAGGTTTGCTGTGGGTGGAAAAAATGCTTTAGTTAGGCTATTTGGACATCAGAAATCAAAACTTTATCAATCAAGAGAAATGGAAAACCAAGCTAATCAGCTGGTTAATTATTGATCTAGTAAATAAAAGAAACATCAGACTCTCATCAATATTCTATGTGTCAACCATATCCATGATTAGAGTAGCACACAGCTTCAGATAAAGATCTAACAGTTAGGCATATCAGTGTCTTTAGCACTTGGACTGTCCAAATATGGACTTTTGCACTGAATTTCAACTCAGTAAATATTAAGCTGAAATAAAGACACAAGGGAAATTTTTACGACGCCCTTTCTTTGTCTTTTTTTCGTATATAGTTGTACACCAGTTGTTACTATTTTTTAGACAGCACTTTCTGAATCTCAATCATTTAGAGGTTTATTCTTGTCTATGATTTTACTCTCGGTCACAGCGCACGCGGACACAGCGTGTTGTTATTTGAACGCGCACGTTAGCAGCCGCGTTCCTAACGGTTCGCTTGTTTTCTTTTAAAGCGACTCGCGAGCCTGTGCCAGTGTAACGGCTCAGATCTCAGGAAAGTCAAACTGGAAATCATGTAAGTATTAGAAGTGAATAAATGTGAGACATAGTTGATAGTTTCACTTTCAGCGTTTCGGGTTTAGCTGCACTAACGTCAAGCTCACATTTCAATTCACGGTCTCTAACTTGGTAGCTACGTTGGTTAGGCTAGCTATTTTTTATTGACAAATTTAGCATGGAACATTACTGAACATTTCTTATTCAGATAACGGACAAGACACCCAAACATTAAGCTAACCTGGTCAAATAAAGACGTGCACAGCAGGGGTGTCAGTGTCCGCTTGCTGACTTACTTCACCTGTAATTCGAACTAACTTTAGTTGTTTTTTTTATATTATTTTATTAATTACAATAGAAAAGTATGTATTATATAACTACACTATCACGCCGACCACACGTTAGTTCTAACCCAGTAATAGTAGTAGTGGTCTGTCGGTCACCTGGATTGACTGCACCTAAATAGTTGATCATCAATCAAAATTAAGTTTCAGCTATGTGACTGCCTCGTTTTCATCGACGGACGTGCATGCAAAAATTACGAGTGTTCCGTGTAAAAAAGAAAATACTGCCCGCACAGGATTTCCACCGAGCTCAACGGTTGGGGGGCATAAAGATGTTTCTTAAATTGTATAGCGACTATCCCACTGCACACTAATGTGTTTTTCAGAAACTGGGCCCAGTAGAACAGTTGCGTTAACCACCTCTTCGCTTAGATGCACATATAGTGCTAGTATCTAGTACATATCACTTATATAGCTATCTACACGAAAACGAAGATTTCAGCAGAAACGCTCACCTTTTTGTCAACAGGGTGCTTTATATTGTGTCTGAGGTGGACAGGACTTCACGTGTCTGCCTCCCTAAAACAATATGCTCGTCTAATAGCGAGTCTACATAGATAACTGTCTATGTAGAGGCGATTTAAATTGAGTTATCAGCAACAACGGTTGACTTACCGGGTTTTCTCTTTTTTTGCATACGCGTTCACCGATTTTCAAATGTGTTTTATAGAAATGCCTTTTAAAGCGGTGTATTCAACATTAGATGATCTGCGCCCATGCTGAAATGGTACTCACGTGTCGCAGAAGAGTGACGCAATACGGAGGGGACGGGAGGATGGGGAACTCCGATCTGGAGGGCCAAGTTCCTGAAAAAATTGGCAATGTTCCTGCCTACTTCACCTCTTAAGTTAATTGACATGCTTACTAGGTGTCTTAAAACCGGGGAATAAGAACGTTTTCCTTGGGTGCTCTTACCTTACAGATCCCCTTATGTACTACTCTTCCATGGATGTGTTTCTCTAAAATTTTGCTAAACGCCGAGACCTTATTTCAGTATTTGTGAAACAGCGTCTCGTACATCATGCAACGTATGTTGCCATATCTAATAACATTTCGTGAAGTAGCTAGACGTTCCTACCACCGCTGCCGTGAACACTTCTGACTTGGTCCGTCTCCAGAAAGGAGCGTTTCACATCACACCAGATTTCAAACACTCGAAAGTTATTAGTCAGAAGTGTTTCAGCTGCAAAGTCAGCGTCTTATAATGTCCACAATTACAACGTTCACATGGTTATAAACCTATAATATACCGGAGAGTACTGTGTTAACTAAAGTGTACGTTAGACGGAATTCTGCGTCCTCAACGTGCAGTGTAACTGCAGTGTACGTGTAAATAGGCTACAAATAGTGGCCAATAGGAGCCGCTCATGCGCACTATAAAGCAAACGGTCCATAAGACACAAACCCTGGAGAGCAGAGTAAGTTTGGAGTGCGCGCTCCCCGGCCGGAAAAATAGGGATATTTGTGTCAACCCCGTCTTCATCTAGCAGTAGTCCCCAGGTAAGACTGTGCGTTTTTACCCAAAGATAACGAAAATTACACTTATCAACCGCTACGTTACAAGCCTGCAAACACTTTTTGATCAAGTTAATGGTTCATGAATGAGATGCAAACTATAATGTTCTTTTTTTTAAAACGAGAACGATTTCGTTTTGGACGCAGCTTGTTTTTGGTCAGTGATGGATCACTCTACCTTTTGCATCAGCAAATAGCGAGTACGCTTAATTTCTGAGATTTTTGTAGCGATTATACTTTATACCGACACAGTTTTAGATTTGTTAAAGTAAATGCTGTACTTTCCA
The DNA here is from genome assembly GCA_037974385.1 of Arnoldichthys spilopterus. NCBI lineage: Eukaryota > Metazoa > Chordata > Actinopteri > Characiformes > Lepidarchidae > Arnoldichthys > Arnoldichthys spilopterus. The sequence continues at coordinate 17,394,267 of JBBPDA010000145.1, forward strand.
TATGTTTCCAGTAAGCTAGTGGATTTGGGCGTTTTCCATCTGGATTCTTTCCGTGTCGGCGTTTAGTCTACGTTAACACACTTTTTTAGTCATTCAGTTGGTCTGCATCCATTACTCCCTTACTCCGCCTTCCACGAGAAACGGACGTTGCCATATGTGCTCAAATGAGTTTCCATTAACGCCAATAGCCTGCTTTAGTTGTGTCTCCCGTTTTAACACATGAACAGTACATACTCGCGATGCGCGTTCTTGTTGTTTAGTAGCAGAACTGCAGACAGAATCAGATATTCCGCAGAACCAACTAACTATCTGGATTATTTCAAGACTGGCCTTGGGCGAATCAGCTTTGGTTATAACTGGCGTTGTTTTCTTTTCCATCCGCGACGCGTTCAGTTAGCATCGACCATGCCTTTCGGAAACACTCACAACCAGCTGAAGATGAAGTACTCAGCCGAGGCGGAATACCCCGACCTCAGCAAGCACAACAACCACATGGCCAAGGTGCTCACTGCTGCCATGTACGAGCGGCTGCGCAGCAAGCAGACACCCAGCGGCTTTACGTTGGATGATGTGATTCAAACCGGGGTGGATAACCCAGGTAAAGTTACAGCACACACACCAAGTTCTACTCGAGGGGTGGGCAGATCGATACTGGAATGTCGACTTTTTCGATCCTGACTTTCTATTTGATGATCAGTCCTCACATTCAGTGCAGATTTATTTATATAGCGCTTTTGACAATGGGCATAATCACAAAGTAGCTTTACAAAAATAGAAGTACATATAGATTTATTCTTTATGAGCAACCATGGAGGCAACGGTGACAAGTTAATACTCCCTCACGTATGAGGAAGAAACCTTGACTGGAGCCACACTCAAAAGGGAATTCATCCTCATTTGGGTGACGTTGGATAATGTGATGAATGAAATGTATTTCACGGACTTAAACTGATCACACTTCCATGGAGCTTAAATGGTATGTTGAGAAAAAAGTGTGATAACGTGGCATTTTGAGATGGGGAAGTACTTTTACTTCTGCTCCTTCTCTCTGCTTCTCATAGGCGTACATGGCAAAAGAGCCACATTAGGCAGACTGATGTTTTGTAATGGCAGATTGTAGTTTTCACTATAACCAGTTTAATTCAAATTGTTTTTAACCTCCACATTAACTGTGTTTTCATGGTAGAAATAAAATGATTAAAAAAAGACTTTTAAAATTCCATTATGTGGATATTAATGCCTCTGTTTTATTTGGAATACTCCACATTAGTGCAACACTCATCCCTATTGAGCACTAACCGCAACACTACCTGAATCATTGATGTAACCTTAATAACCTACATACTGAATGTAACCTTAACTAGAGGCATCCAATGCAAGCAATTTTAAAATAGTTTAAATATTGAAATAAGGCCTCTCCTTTTAAAGTGACTCTATTGGTAAGCCTATATTCACAGTGCAGTTTCTATGAGGCGTTTTATAGAATTAGAGCTGCACAGTGACCTTGCTGAATTAGAATTTCTGCACATAAATAAACAGAAATGGTTAAACTTCCCCAACAGCTACACAAAATGTGGATGATGGAATTGCATTAAGGTTTTTAAGAGTGATCGATGGCTTTTTGGTTTCCCTGTAGAATGTAATGTGTTGCTGTATTTGTGTAGCAATCATAAAATGGCCTCTCTAACCATCAAGCAACTCCTTGCTGAGGATGAGTACCCAGACCTAAGTCAGCACCACAACCATATGTCCAAGGTTCTGACTCCGGAGATGTACAAGAAGCTCAGCGAGCGCTCCACCCCCAATGGCTTCACCATAGATAAAGTCATTCAGACTGGAGTAGATAATCTTGGTAAAAGAACACACTCAGGCTATCAGGGGTCAGATTACTTCAGTGCCCTACAACATTGAGCGCACACTGTGGGCCAGTTTTACAAATCTAACATAAGCCTCAGTGCAGGGTTTAAGGTTTTTTCATGTAGAAATTTCCTGTAGAATTTCACAATTAATGTTGACTGGAAACTATAATTACACTGTTATACCTGGACCAGATTAGTTTATTATCTGTTGACAATTTGTCTTGCAGAACCTCATCTTTGTTTGCATATGCACATAATTGTTGTCTACATCTTAGGCCACCCCTTCATTATGACCGTGGGCTGTGTGGCTGGGGATGAGGAGACCTATGAGGTGTTTAAGGACCTGCTGGACCCAGTCATTCAGGACAGACACGGGGGATATAAGCCCACAGACAAACACAAAACTGACCTCAATCCAAACAACCTCAAGGTACATAGTTTTAACCTGACTTGTCTAATAGTGCAACAACATACAATTAAGATTGTCTTAAGTTAAGGTCATTTCACATTTGAAGAATTGTTACTGTAAACACATTTTTATTTGTTCTTTCTTTCCCCTGGAGGGTGGGGATGATCTGGACCCCAACTATGTGCTGAGCTCTCGTGTGCGAACTGGCAGGAGCATTCGTGGGTTTTGCTTGCCACCACACTGCAGCCGTGGAGAGAGGAGAGCCATTGAAAAACTCTCTGTGGAAGGTACGGTTTTCCTGGTATCAGTGCGGTGCTGATGAAAGTCATACCACAGATTATTGGCTCCCTCTAGTGGTTAAAGATATTTTCTAAATCTACATTAAGGGACCATAATCATGTTTCATTTTTAAGCCATTTTGTGCTGTAATTATTTAGGAGTTATGATATGAGGATTTTTAGAGGCTGCTGCAAATTAAGAAGCATGACTGAATTTATGATCAGTATTCACATGTCAAAATAAACTGGGACTGTTTAGTTTTAGTCTCTGAACTTTGAAGTTGCAGAGATGAACAGAAATACATAGTTTTGCATTGATCATGGGGTGAGACTTTCTAAATCTAGACAGATGTTAACCATTGAAATGTTGGCTTTTGTTTTCCTTGTGCATGTTGTCACTAATGTAGTGATCACAGGTATAAATGTTGCACAAACTGACATTTTAAGGTTACAAAGCAATGGAGCATCATAGTAAAGCATTAGTAAAACGAGTAACGTTACAATTCAGGAGCCATTCAACAGATGAGAAATATGTAATTAACTGGATTATCAAATCAGTAAATGTTGTGTATGTAATCAAAAGCTGCAATTATTCCAGTACATGTACATGACCATGGTAATGAGTTACATGGGTGGTAAACAAGCCTTACTGTTTTTAAATTTTTTACAGCTTTGGGTGCCCTAAGTGGAGACCTGAAAGGGAAATACTATGCTCTGAAGAATATGACTGAAGCAGAGCAGCAGCAGCTCATTGATGATCACTTCCTGTTTGACAAGCCCGTGTCTCCTCTGCTGCTGGCCTCTGGAATGGCTCGTGATTGGCCTGATGCTAGGGGAATCTGGTAAGAGGATTAACAAAACATGGACTGATGATCCGATCATTGTACTTTATGGATTGCATGAACATGGGAGTGTAGTTATTTTTTAAAGTAATTTTCATAATGTCACACAGTAAGTGTTTAGTCCTGCCACATTAGGTGATACTGGGTGATATTCTTAGCAGCTGAGAACTTATGATTTATGTTGCAGGATGGTGAAGAACAATTTTCAAGCAATGTATTTACTGGAATTTGCATTATTTAATTATTTCTCAGGCATAATGACAAGAAGACATTCTTGGTGTGGGTGAATGAGGAGGATCACTTGCGTGTCATCTCAATGCAGAAAGGTGGCAACATGAAGGAGGTCTTCAATCGTTTCTGTACAGGCCTTACCAAGGTAATCTGTGCCATTCATTTCTAGGATAAATCTCTATAGCGCAGCATTGGATGAACACCTTTTACTGACTAATAAAACATTTGTGCTTTTAGATTGAGGAGCTGTTCAAGAACAAAGGACATGCATTTATGTGGAATGAGCACCTCGGTTATGTCCTTACTTGCCCATCTAACTTGGGTACAGGCTTGCGTGGTGGAGTGCATGTCAAACTCCCTAACGTGAGTAAGCATAGCAAGTTTGAAGAGATCCTCAAGAGACTACGCCTGCAGAAACGTGGAACAGGTAACAAAAAATGCTGTATGCTCAGCAACTGCATTACCAGATTACATTACAGCCTATTTGATTGAGGCACACCCTACTTTCAGATGTGGGTTGTTAATGAAACTGAAGTGGATAGCTCTGTTTCTAATGACTGGTTGCTGTGTGTTTGTCAGGTGGTGTGGATACTGCTGCAGTGGGCGGTGTATTTGATATCTCCAATGCTGATCGGCTGGGGTTCTCTGAGGTGGAGCTTGTTCAGATGGTCGTAGATGGAGTCAAGCTGCTGATTGAGATGGAGAAGCGATTGGAGAAGAGCCAGTCCATTGATGACCTCATCCCTGCCCAAAAGTGAATCCAGCCAAACCCCCCTCTACCTCACTTTCCCAAAATTCCAGATTTCCCCCCCCATCTTCTCCCCACATTCCAGCCTTACCCTAAGAATGTATGTTTTCATCTTTGAATGCAGGTTGTATTTAAGTTTTTCCTCTGCATCTCACTTCAGAGATTTTTCATTATGGTAACATAATGACCAAAATAAACACACTTGGCCCGTTCAGACCCGTCCACTGTCTGTCTGTGCAGTAAACCTGCATCAACTCCTCATGAATATTGTTAATTCTGTAGTGGTGTCTTTTTTTTAACAGCCTTTGTATTATATAAAGGTGGAAAATTAGACCAATAAATGACCCTGTAGGACATTGATAGGAATTAGCACATGGCTACAGAACTCAAACATTTGGTATAATTATAGATGATAAGCAGGAGCCTGACCCAGAAGCTTTGATTCTAATTACTAATGTTAGACATGCTACCAGTTTTATACAACATACAATGTATTGCTTTCTTTATCCTTGCATCTCCTTTATCCTTGCAAACTGTCAAGCCATTTACCATCTGTGTAAGCGTGCAGGATCAGGCATGCTATGATTGTCTGTGCAACCCCTCCAGTTGAGCTGCAACCTTTACCAAGTACCCAGAATTCCAAGCCAAACCTTTGACCGTTAAAATTGGAAACCAGAATTTGGTTGATGAATTACAGTAAGTGTATAAATAGAAAGACCATCTAAAATATAGGATTCAACTGCAGTACAGTCAAGTATAGTTGTTTTAATAGTGAATCTCATCAGTGACATTTTAGAAGTAGCCCTGAAAATATTAGAACCTGAAAAGCAAGAGTAAGACATGTGTAACAGTTGTAAAACAAAAGTACATTATATACACAAATACTCTTGAGTGGTGGGCATAAAATGAAATAAATACGTGTTTGCCCTTCAGCAACGTCTCAACATTCACACAGTGAAACTGAGCTGGCTGGAGCATGTGTCAAAGAACAAGCGCTTTCAATGACAAAACTAGACTGAGGTGCAGAGCAACAGATTCAAAATACTTGTACACAATTTGAAAGCATTTGTTTTCTCTTGGGATCTTACATACCCTTTATACATGTGCTGCTACAGACACCAGATATCTATCTTTCTCTCTCTCTCTCTCATATATATATATATATATATATAACACTGGATAGGAGAAAAGAAAAAGCAAGCTCCACATCAAAGATCTTGGGTACTGTATTTGTCAGTATATGACAAAAGGTCTTAAATTTTCCACTCCTTTTTGGACACTCAGAGCACGTCATGTAGTATACAGTTGTAACCGAAAGGTTTTAAAACGGTTTTCTTTTACAGTGTTTAGCAACTTTTAACAATGTAATTGACACATAGGAAATTATTGCTTTAAGCAATGTTAAAGTCTATACATTATTTAAATACATATGGTAAGTGGTTTGTTTAAAAAAAAACATTGGAAACTGCTACAGTTTGTGATTGTACTGCTTAATTAATTTGTCTATAGGATTTTAACACTTTCATATATTCCTCTACACAGATAGATTATATTCATAGCTTGAGTTCACTGGCAACTTTGGAAGCAATGTTCTTAAAAGCGATAGATGTCCCTGATATCCTCTTAAAACGGACACCATTTAGTGAGAGGCGGGGCAGTTTGCAAACCTCCATCTCCCATTGGACAAGGCTGTCGGCACGGCCATCACCATGTACACAGAGAAGCAGGAAGCTTTCTCGCTGCTCATAGTCGCAGTTGTTGGCATCTAGAACTTTGCGGATCTCGTTCATGATGGCGGCCGGCTCCATGGTGCTGGTGGTGTTCATACTCCAGGTGAAACGGAGAGAGCGGGGCTTCCCGTCTTTTCCATCTTTCCCTTCATCTTTTTGCTGATCCCCAGGTACATGGCGACTGAGAGAAAAAGAGAACAGAGTAAGTAATGTGGAAAGTGAAAAGGGTGTAGACTAAAAATGACTGGAGTAGCAAGGTTTGTAAAGGACCGGCAGAAACTTTTAGAAACAAATGAAATTGTAGAATATTAACAGATGAAGTCCATTTGGTGTTCAAAGGTATAACCAAACTTATACCTGCACATTTGACTCACACCTGCATGCTGTGATCTAATCACAATACACAAAGATTTGATCGGAGGGTGGGGAGTGGATTGATGATGCTTTTAAGCATCAGAATACATTAAATTTCACATGCAATGCAAAAGAACAGAGATTACACTAATGTCACGCGAACATATCAGAGGCCCTGAACATGTGTTTGTTGAAGTAAACATTTCAGGTACCCTTGTGGTCAATACACTCGTTTTATATGTTTATGAAGTCTCAGAGCTAATGCCATGAAAGTGACTATTTGTCAGTGTGAACCACAACAAAATGTGAGCTCTGTATTTAACCCATCACACGTGAACACGCCCAGGGTGGAGCAGTGTAGCAGAAAGGCACCTTGCTCAAGGGTACCTCAGTGGTGTCCGGGCCAGGATTTGAACCTGCGACCACGATCTCCAGGGCAATGTCCTAATCACTAGGCCACCACTGCCAGTACCGAAAATGAGTTAACATACCACTAGGCCACTTATCTGTGGGCAGTTGGGCAGCTTATCTGACTCATTAGCGTTTAATCTAAGTCAATTGTAAACAACTCCAGAGCATAATAAACTATGTGACCTATCAAACCTCTTGGGGTGTTGTGTTTAAACTCATCCGTTATAGGCTCATCTAAACAGCGGACAGAGAATCTGAGAGGAAGGATAGCTGAACTCTTCTTGCTATTTAAAAAACTTCCAGTTTGTAAATCACTGTCTAAAACTATAAAGAAATGCAAGTAACACAAAACTGAAGTCAAGATGCAAAAAACTAAGAAAAATCTCTCATAAACTACTCCTAGATCTGTCCCCAAAGCCCCAATATCACAGTTAAGAACTTACAGGCCTCTACCACTGTGCAGTGTTGTGATCTCCTCACAAAAGTCAATGTTTTGCAAATGCAACATGACACATAGGTAAACCAGGAGCATTTCTGAATCAGGTGTAGTTGTCTAATGAAACATAAAAGGAACTCTAAATTCACCAAAGGTCTGTTTTGCAGAGAGAAGAATAGTCTTTCAAATGCCATTAATAATAAGCTTTGTGAACTGTTAAATCATTGGGATTGATTTATTGTGCTTTGGGGCTGAGTAGCAGTCAGTAAACATTTGTGGGGATTAAGAAAAGAAAGGCCTCTGCTAAATATCAACAAATCCTGTGAGTCAATGCCAAACAGTTAGCAAAGATACATAACAAGAAAAGAAGCTTTGTATTTTATAAAAGTGACACATGCACAAGAATAAAGAATAAATTACTTAAATAAGCAAAGGTTTCAAAATGCAGTTAACCATCTCCATACTTGCAGACAATCTGTGATCACATCCTAAACATGCTGTGCATGCAAGATGAAGTTGAACTGTTTATGAACTGTGCGTTCTGCAAGAAAAATGACTAATCTGGAGATCAGGAGAAGATCTAAATCAGGAGTTGAAAGACCATAAACTTGCTGTAGAAAGTGGAGGGATGGACTTCTACACATTTTTATATATTACTATTATTATTCTACACAGTCATGTGATGCTGAAATCAAGCTAGCTAATTAATAAACTGTAAAATAATAGTAACTTTACAAAAGTGATTATTCTAAATAGCAACTGATATCAAAACGTGTCTACTCTCTTCCCTGTATCAGAACCTTGCATTAGAAATGTAATACAACTGATGGCAAACCTCTAAAACTGGGCCCCATCTTCTCTTTTTTGTTAGATTTTTTTTTGTAGAAATGCAGATGTGTAATAGAAAAACAGATGTGTAATTTAACCAGTAAATAAATTTAAATATAAATTACCCAAACTTGCACTGAAAACCATCATGTCAAGTATTAAGGAACTTAGTCTAGTTAAGCAGGACAAAAGGATTTCAGGAACTCCTCACCTTGTGCCCTCAAATCTCCCGCTTCTCTCAAACTCGGTTGAGACTCTTTTTGTTTGATTAGAAAACACAAAAGAAAAGAGAGAAGAAGGACAGAACATTTAGTCAAGTTAGAAAGCATCAGTTAGGGCAGGAATGAGAAATTGGGAATGAGATGAGCAAAAGAGAGAGAGACAGAATAGGGAAGAACTAAAATGTACTGCGAGTCTGTTAACAGATTTGTGCAAAAAGTGGTCACACGAACCGAAACGCACAGGAGCGATGAGATCGATATTACTGAACTCGTTACTGGATCTGATAAAACAGTCACTGTTCACCTTAGAGGTGCCTTATATACCATGCCTCTGCCTTAGCGTTCTTGGAGAGAGTGTTTGATCTAAAAGGTGTGAAGAGCAGGGCTCAGAGTCGGGTGTGGGGGGTGGAGTAGTTTTGTCTTAGGAGAATCAGTATTATGTTCATTACAATTCTCGTTTTTTTTAACACCGATCATTTTTTGACAAAATTCTGACAATTCGTTTTTTTTTTTACATAAAACATCTTTAATATTTCTTCCTTCTCACGAGTGCAGCTAAACAGGTGTTATCAGTCTAAAAGGTTGTAAAGGTTCTGAGAAAACATTCAGAGAAAGCTGAATTTATGTTGGTCTTTCCATCTATGCATTGTATGGATCACCTACACCACACCAAATGAAATTACAGGTGAACCAAACAAATTTGGAGGTTTGCACATAAAAATAAACTAGTTGCATTTCTTTTTAGGCTGTAAGCTACACGGAAGAAAATAAATTAATGCTACTGAATTAAAATGTTTTGAAATGAACATTTTTGTTCTATTTGCTTTTGTTTTTGTTCCAAGCAGAAATGGTTTGGTTCCATCTTTTTCTGGCTTTCGTTGCTCTAACCGGTTTAGAGCCCTGGAAAAGGTGCTATATATGAACCCACACTAGACGCATACAGATTTACATATTCGTCACAGCTTTACACAGACTGTGCTCATGCGAGACAATGTGCGAGTGTTTAATTCTACTGTGAACAGCCCTTCCATACAATCCCTTTCTCTCACACACAGTCTAAGTGCGGACACATCAATTATCGATACACATACGAACACACACAGACACTTTCTTCTATCCCCTAAAGACACAGCAGTGTCATTATGTGTGCATTTTAATAAGCCCTTACTCTAGACACTCTCCATCTGCGTATTCCTACAACTCCCTATAGCCACTGCTCCTGAATCTGCAAAAAAAGACGGAGTTTAATGATTTCAAAGCGGCTTAAAAAGAAAGAAAACAAAGCAAAAAAAAAAAAAAAAAGAAATTCAGAGGAGGCCTTTGCAGAGTCACATGTTGCCAGAGGTGAGTGATGAAGAAGAGCATGTCTCAGGAGAAGGGAGAGAGAAGAGGAGAAGAGCACAGACTTACTAAGAGTCTTTGGCGCAGGGTTGGATGGGGCTGAGAGGGCGGGGGGACCAGAAGGGGCCCCCGGCCCCGATTTGACGGCAGACTGCCGCTTGTTCGGGTCAAAAGTGACCCTGACGTAGAAAACCGGAGACGAGAGAAAGATGACAGAACGCCAAGCAGGGGAAGAAGAGTTGGAGGAAAAAAGTGAAAAAGTAGAAAGATAAAGAGGGGAAGACAGAAAGGAACAACAGGAGCAGATTGAAACAGAGTAAAATCAGCAAAGAGGAACATTTTATAGGCTTTAGAGATTATACCGTGTGTGTGTGTGTGGACTCTTAAAGTTGATAAAAACAAGAAATTAAATCTGCTAACTCTGCTTTTTTCTGTGTGACTTCTTCCCCCGGATGCCCAAATACTGGGAAGTGTCAATACAGCTATAGCAGACAACAGTGTATGCACCAGTGTAAGCTTAGAGTTAGTACATGTTTTCAAAAGGTCCCATAACCAGGACTGATTTAAGGGTCAAAAAATATAATTCAGAACAATAAAAACATCAATGTGAGCGAAAATGGATGACAAGAAATGAATACTGAAGAAGACAGAATGAGAGATGATGCCAAAAAATGTTCCAAAGCTTCAAAGACAGCTTCCTCCGAGCTTCCACCACTAGATGGCAGTGAAGTCAAAATTGTATGTCCACTACAGTTAAAAGCCTCAATCAACATTTCACTGCACGGTTTTAGCACTGTGAAATCATAAATTAACCAATAAATAAGTGACCATTTTGTGTGCGTACTATATATAATTCTCTGCATTGTGAAAACCTTTCACAACCTGCATACGTCATCTAAAGCCTCCAAGCCTGTACACATCCATCACTAGAACCCTAAATCTATCCTCATCATGACACTGGAAATCCTTGAGTGCAGTCCCGTAATCATTTGCTGGTTTGTTAGCAAATATGGGCTCAACAACTGATAGTGTTGAAACTTAACCAAAGCAAAAACATTTTGACAACTCAGTGTATGAGGAAAAATGGAAAACATTAATACAAGTGCAACATCCATAGATTAGGTCTCTAAAACTCAGAATGCCAGCTAGCCCCATTAAGCAGATCAACTTGATTAGTTGCAATTACCAGCAGCAGACTGATTTTGGCTAGTTATAGCATGCAGACAAAGCTTTAAGGCATGCTTAATCAAACACCATGAGACAAATTTACACAATCACAGCAAAGAAAACCGCTAAGGACTAAGTGTTAGTATCCCAACTCTTTTTAGTTGATTGAATATCCCGATAGACTTGTAATCCTACCTTTTGGAAAACCTGAATGACATGTTTCTACAACACAAAAGATGACAAAACAAAACAAAGGTGGAAACATTACACAGATGGAGGTCATGAGAAAACGAAATGCTACTGGATTTACAGGACTGATGAACTCAGAACGATGAACAATAAAAAGAGGAAAATATTTCTGTAGATTTGCCTATGCTACAATAAGTAGCATTTGCATTAAGCCTTTAGTAGTGACATTATGCCTGAAATTAAGCAGAAACTGTATACTTACTATGAAAATTCAGTAATGACATGAGACATATTTATGAGGGTGTTTACCTGCGTGTGAGTTTCGACGTGAGCTTCGTAAGCAGATTGTTGGCATTGCCACGGCTGCGAGGCTGTGTGGGTGAAGCTGGGGGGCCATTGTATGTTGCAGTACGACGATCCCTCAGCTGCCCATGAAAGGTACTGCGGCTTGCAGTGCCTCGTGGGAAACGCTGTTTATCAGTTGTGGCAGCATTACTGATGCTGTGAGTAGAGGCACCAGGGTTCCGCTGGTCAGGAGACAAAGACACACTGCAGAAAAACAGGGCAGGGGTGAATGGAAGGCAAGGCACAGAAAGGGAAGTTCATTTATATAGCACATTATCATAAGACAGTTACAGATATAAAATAAGCATACAACAAAAGCCATAAAATAAAATCAAATTACAAAAAATAAAAGTAGAATTTAAAATAAATAAAGATAAACGTGTACAATAAAAGTAAGTAAGTAGATATAATTAGAGGCTGTATTTAAATAATGTTTGCAAAAGAAGGCAGCTTTATGTCCTTTTCAAACTGACAACAGTTGGGGCAGAGCTGATCTCCTTGGGAGTTGGTTTCAGCCTTGAACGGCATAATGAGCAAATGCCATTTCACCCTGTTTAGATACAGCTCTGGGCACCACTAGCTGATCAGCCCCTGCTAATCTGAGACCTGCCAGACTGACCTTTATCAAATATTGCAGATAAATATCTAGGGCCCAAACCATTGAGTGACTTTTATAAACAACGAATAAGACTTTGAACACAATTTTGTTTTGACTGGAAGCCAGTGAAAGGACCTAAAGACTGGAGTGTGCTCTCTTTTCTGAGTTTTTCTTGGAACTGCAGCAGATGCATTTTGGATAAGCTGTAGCAGTCTCATGGTTAGCTTATCCAAAATGCAGTTGCTAGATAAAAGAGTGATGTATGCTTTTTATTCTTTGTAGAACTTGCAAAGACATACATATTTGAACAAGGCTTATGTAACATTACAAAAAAGATAAGAACAGGAAGAGACTGCATCCTAACTCTACCTGTTCTCTTTCCCATTGGGAATAACAGAGAGACGCTCTGTGTTGTTCCTGTCACTGCAGACGTAAGTGTTTCTCCGGGACATTCCTGCAGATCCAGAGTTATTCTTGGAAACAGAAAAAAAAATCTCTGCTGAGCAGCAGGTCACAATACATACAGTATAAAGCATAACCAAAATGACTAACATACCTATTACAAGTATGTGAATGCATAGAAAACCTGCTGTACAAATTCTGGTGTGTGTTCTAATGTCACTGTATCAGTTAAAATAGTCAGTACTTAAGGGCAGAATAGAGTACAAAGACTGCCTGTATGTAGGATCAACTGTTACTCCAATAGCCAGAACAACTAAACATAGCAGCAGAAGTGTGTTTTGCTGGAATGAAGAGGAGGTGATTGTTTATAAGTAGTAGGTGGACCCAGTTATATAATGGACAATGAATGAAGAGTTGGTGTAGTTTATGCATACTTACATTGGGAGGGACAGAGGTGCCAGTCTTGCGTTCAGGTATGTCCGCTTTGTTGGGATTGTTGGCATTTCCCAATAATGGGCTGGGGGGACTGTTGGATGGAGCCTTACGGCTGGCCACTCCTCCATCCTGTTTGATGTCACCATCTGCTGTAACTGGGACGGCCCTCTTTACATTACTTGCCACTGAATTAGCTACACCACCCACTGAGAGGGAGACAGAAGGCAAGAAAAGAGGAAGAGCATCAAAGTCTGTTTTGATGTATTTTCTGTGAAGTTCCATCAGTCTTTTGCCCCTAAGCTTGTTATTTAAAATGCTGGGCATAGTAACAACATCGGACAAATGTTGTCTTTCTGACTGCAGGACTACCATTTTGTAAACAGGATGTACTGTTTCTCTGCCGTTATGTTCCTGGGGAACTCCAAAATGATTTTTTTAAATTTACAGAATATCATTATAAATTTGCAAATGTGACCTCTGACAAAAAGGACAAAATGTAATTTCACTACATTAAATGTATAACAGTCCACTTTAATAAAAGGACAATTTTTTCAAGAAGTATTGAGGGAAATAAGTGTTACCATGGTCACTGTAGCGTCTGCTTTTCTGATTGGATGAGACACTCCTCTGGACCTTCAGGTGAGCTGGTGAATGGCCATTCATCTCACTGGTGGGTCTGTTCTTCGCTACGGACAGATTACTGTTGGAGCTGGAGTCACTCACCTCCTACACAATTACCAGAAAACACAAGCACATGCACACCCACACACAGTAAGCCAACAAATTTAGTCACTTGAATACTTTTTATGTTCTGTGATGTTATCTGTATGAAGGAGGTCATCACCTCATTGGCCTTCCTTCCCAAAAGTAAGTAGGTGGCTGTGATCTCGTCATATTTCATCTTGGACAAAGACTCCTGGATCTCGTCTCTTGAGTAGCCCATACCGATCATCACATCTGCAGAGTAACCGGTATATAAAATGTTTTCTGTTTTCTTCTAATAGGCTTTACCAAGACAAGATGTAAAAAGATCATGATGAATATGAAATGAGCTGAGCTTAAACTCAAAGACTGAAACTGGTTCGAGTACACTTGTGAGCAAGTGTCATTGGGAGCTTTTTCTCACAAGTCACGTGTAGAAGTGTTACACTGTCATAGTGCAGAAGGGTATTAGGCTGTAGAGGCAGACGGTTAAAGCCTGTGTACCATGCAGGCAAGGGGGAATCCAAGTATGGACTGGCTGTTTCCTTTTCCAGAAAAGCACTTGTTAGGTGTTCTCTTTAGATGACACTCTGGAGTGCAGTCAGTCTAATCAGTCTAAAACTTTATTCCCATCTCTCAGGGATGTGTCTATAGGCTGCAGTCTACAACAAAAGCTGGAGATGCCTGCTTAGAATGTAAAAAAAACTAAGTAGAAGAACCTGCCTTTTTTGAAGTGGTGGACCGAAAAGAAGCACTAAACTGGGTTTTAGAGATCAGAGGACCACCCTGGTATGTTAACGTTGGGTCAACAGTACAATGAAATGTGTTGGACGAGAAGAACCAGTAAACTCAGCAGTAAGAATATGATAAATAAAGAATTAATATAAAAACAAAAAAAATATTAAAAATATATCAAAGGAGCATAGAAAGGGCTTATTAACACTCGGGATATTGTGCAGAGAAGAAAGAAATATATACTATGCATAGTACTGTGTGCACTGTTACACAAAGTTTAGCTCATAACTATGGGATGAGGCAGTTCCACACTAAGCACCCACTTACTGGAGTTACTTGGGGAGTTCCTAACAGACATGTGCAGGGGTGGGGGATGAGACCAGATGCTGCGAATTACGCAACGCCACTTTATACTGTCGAGACAAACTGTTCTCTCCTCTCTCTCTGATTCGTGTGCTTTATTTTTATGACAAATTATGCTACATTTGAATAGTTCAGTTTGGGTTCAAAATATTTTAAATTAACATATCTAAAATATAACATCATTGCAACAACAAAAAAAAATGCATATAGACAATTTTCAAGACTATCATTTTTGACGTGGATTACTATTTTAATTAGAAAAGGCCTTCCACAAGTGTTAAATTTAAGCTGATAAGTATTAATTGCAAGTATTAATTTGGCAATTTATCTTTTTTTTGTTAATTTTATTTTACTCCCTAGCTATCCTTCATAGCTAACACCATGTTCTATTATGTACCATCATGAAAGTCTAACATCTGAAATCAATTACCTTTAATTATAACCACACAATCTTTGCATGCTTGAGCAGCCTTGTTCTTTGCATACCTATTCTCTTCTGGTCAGAGATGTCAGTTTCTGGCTCACTGTAGGGTTTGAGCTCATCCTCATCTGAGCCTGCATTGATCCAGCGGTCCTTCATAATTTGCTAAAAGAGTGCAAAGAGAAAAAAATTTCCTATTATTCCAAATTAGCAAGATCACAATTCAGCCATACAAAGAAAATCAAAAATTGAATTTCATTCAGTTCTTCAATGTGAAAGAGCAACTATTCATTAAAATTCTTCACACAGTTAAAGTAAGACAGAGTAAGAAAGAAAATGCATGTCCCTAAAACTTTTATCTAGCTCCCTACTTTAATTGAACGGCTTACAGGGAGATGTAATTTCAAAAACATGGAGCTGCAGAGCAATCTTTGTGTGCCTGCCTCCACACAGAGTGCTCAGGGAGCATGCATTAAGCAGCAGCAGCACTGCAGCTGCATTATTTATTTTTTCATGGGAACAGCAATGGAGTGTGTTCAGACCATCGGCCCACGGCACAGAAAGAAGAGAAGATAGCAGCCATAGTTAGAATCAAGAAAAAGGGATGTAAAGAGTGTCAGACCACAGAATTGAAGAGCACCAACACATCCTAACAAAGAGTGATGAGATGTATGACTTGAGAAGTGAGGGGAAAAAGGGAAATGCAGAAATAATGGGTCAGGAAGGAAACAGACAAAGTGACAACAGGAATCAGGGACACAAGCTGAAGATAGCCTGTCAGCTACAGGATGCACAATGACCGAAAGAAAGGAGACCCACCTCAAGTGTTCCTCTCTTGCCAGGGTTAAGCACTAAGAAGCGCTTGAGGAGATTCTCACAGTCAGTAGACATGTAGAAGGGAATCCGATATTTACCTCTCAACACACGTTCACGGAGCTCCTGCACAATGTACATAAAGACATACACACAAAGAGGCACACACTGGATCAATTATATGTCAATATTTCTAAATCCTGTAAAAGTTTTCAATAAGATGATCAAATATGAGGCTTGGAACAAAGAGACTACAGGAGGAAAGGTCAAACCTTGAGGTTTTGGCCATCAAATGGCAGTGATCCGCTGACCAGTGTGTAAAGGATGACTCCCAAGCTCCAAACGTCCACCTCGGGGCCATCATACTTCTTGCCCTGAAAGAGCTCAGGAGCCGCATAAGGAGGACTGCCACAGAATGTGTCCAACTTGTTTCCCATTGTAAACTCATTGCTGAAACCAAAATCTGCAATCTTTATGTTCATATCAGCATCCAAGAGCAGGTTCTCAGCCTGAGGAAAAACAACCATGAAAGGATCAAGAAACAGTATCAATAATGGGACATGCACCAAAAACCCTGCCAGCTGTAGGTGGTCAAAAATAGCAATTTCTACCCAAATAAGGTGAAAATAAGGCCTTTTTTGTGTGAAAACACTTATGTAAACTGAATAACACTCAAAATGCAATTAAAAGGCCCTTTGACTGAGAACAGGTTATTGGTAATAAAAGTGTTTTCCTTTTTGTCTTGCCCATATTTTTTAACAAATAATATATTTATTCAAAAGCATACATGAAATGCCAAATTCAATATAAAACAAAGAATTTGGCCAAGTGTCTTGAACTTCAGATCTGGACAACTTTCATGTCAGTGCATCATAAATTAACACAATTTGTTGGCAAAATGATTTAGTGCTGCCCAGACAATAAACTCAGTTGAGCAAGTGGTTATGAACATTCCAAAATAAAAGTGCAGTACGTGGTGGCATTGCAGTCACTGCCACGCTAAGCCACCACACTACACATTCATACAAATAATAGATCTTTTATGAATGTTTATAAATAGCTGTGATGGACTTTACAATCTTCTTCTCCTGAAAGCAATTTCTGTGCTGCAGTATAGTCCTTCCCTAGGGGGGTGTGCTGAACTTGGAATACTATGCATTATATATAAGGTAGGCTACATATTAAAGAAGGAATAACAAGACGTATTTACAGATATACACAACATGCAATTATTTTATATCCCTTTGTGTCCTCCTCTATGTCCTTCTCTATTTTTTAAATATGCATTCAACCATCTGTAGCCCTGTCTTTCTGTTCTCATGGGTCATTTATAACACCTTGAAGTGAAGACAGCATGTGAGAGTGGGCAATGTAGATAACAAGTCAGTTCTCCACAAAATATGCGCTGCTCTCACTTGAACACACCCATATGCATGCGCAGCCCCCCCGCCCCAAAAAACAAAAAAAATACCATGGGCTATGTACAGGGTAAATGCATTAGCATCAGGACATCTTAAAGGACTCATCAGTAAGGCTGTGTTCGCATAAAACTGATAAAGCCATGGTTTCTGGCTGCAACTGCAAAAGCTACACAGAGCTACATACACACATACCTTCAAATCTCTATGAACAATGTGTTTTTGGTGACAATACTGCACAGCAGATACAATCTGAAAAGGACAAAAAGATTTACATTAACATCAGGTTGTAGGAAAAGAAATGCTACTTAGATTGGAGTACCCGCTTTTTGAAGGTGTGCTTCAATCAAAACATGAATGTTTTATACAATAACATCCTGTTAAAATCTACAAATATTGTACTAAGCATTCTTTGTAATAGCGGCTAATTCATTCTATCTATCTAAGTCAAAATTTACTACTGTAACACAATTTCTATTATATTTTAACATGAGCCTTATTTCGGTCACCATCACAAATCTCATGATTTACTTAAACCTGAGGAAGGGCTTTGGGCCTCTGAGGAGCATAGGCAGCATGGATTATGTGCAACTGACTCATGGATGCCTTTTTCCAATTGACTGCACTGATTGACCTGTGCTTGCTCAGTATCTGTAAAATCAGGCTTCTGTGACAAAACTAAGTACTATAACCTTGCCTGAACCTTGATGGAGATTTAAATCAGGAGAGACACCATACTAGCGAATAGAAGAGGAAGTGATATTTTGCAAATACAATATTAATTTAGCACAGACGTTTTTAGTCTAGCCAATTAAAAGTTAAAGCAGACAGAAATATGGAAAACTGAGGTTCTTCTGGGTTTCTTTAATGGATCCCATCATTGGCATGGCTCTGAGGATGTTAAGCGAGAGCTTTTGTTTGCAATGAATTTAGTTCACATTGCCTCAAGCAACTTTAACAGGCACAGCACAGGTATGTAAGTTCAGAAGGACTTCATCACTATGCTTTCTAACTACTTTAAAGCATCTGCATTCAGTGGAACAGGTTTTACAAAAGACAGCAGTGTCAATCAATGTGGAGAACTCTTACATGCCCTCACGATCTGTGTACGCGAGAGAGAACGGGAGTGTAAAACACACTGCAGTAAGATGTTAAGAGCACTGCACCTGTCTAAATTTAGCTCTGGCCTCTTTCTCCTTCATCCTCCCATGAGCCACAAGATAGTCAAACACCTCACCTGCACACAAAACATGATCAAAGCAATGAAAACAATCTAACCAAACAAAGACAACACAAAAGAGAGGAAAAGGCCTTTTTAACAACCAGCCACACATGAACACTTACCTCCACTGGCATACTCCATCACTAGAAACAGAGTCTTTTCAGTCTCTATCACCTCAAAGAGCTTTACTGTATGGAGATAAAGACATGGAGGGCAGCAGAGGGAAACAGGGGAACAATGAGATAGAAAATGAGACAAGTTCATTGTAACTAAAGCAAACCTTCAACAAATCCAAACCTCCTTAGACTATTCAAACAAAAACAAGTCAGAAGCTTAACTCTCCCTCTTCTAAATAAGACATGGAAAAAAGTGGAGACCATATTTAATCACTAAAGAATAGATAAAATATATCTTATATGGTTACAAATAATACAGCTTTTTCATTAAGAAAGGTTCTATGGGCTCTCACAGAAATCTGGCTTTTTCCTTGTCTCTTGCCTTCTTCCTCCCTTTCATGTGAGCTTTACTTTCTTCAGAGAGATGGGATAACTTAAGATGGATTTTTCGTCTCTGGGGGGAATGTCTTATTTATAAGCAGTGCTGCTCTATTCTCTGAGAGTGAGCATGCAGGGCTCAGCTCATGCTTTTCTTGAGAGACACACGTGTACATCCCATGTGTAGGTGGAGTGTTTTAAGACCTAGGAGCTGCTATTTCTGCTCACAAACAACTGCGGTTTTTAAGTCTTTGTTCAGTTAAATAGGACATTTTATGTGCATTTGAACACATTTTGTTGCTTAAGAAAGCGGACAAAATCAGGCACAACGGCATGATTGTGCATAGGACTGTGTTCAAAATGTTACCATGGAAACATGTTGAAAATCATACTGACAAAAACATCCTCCATAATCTTACTAAACAAGTGTAAATTGTGACTCTTTTTTTACTCTACTGTTACTTCATTTACTCAAATTTAAAATAAATTAAAATATATAAAGTATATTCTCGATGAATCGGCTTAGTGATGACTTTGCCTTTAATGATCTACAAGCTTCCTGCTTATAATTCAAATTGCAATGTTCATTCTTCACAAGGGGGAGCTATTAGCCCTTAAATTATGTGCCACACAAGCCATTTCTTACATCACACATATATTACTTAATTGATCAGCAAAATATTTGTTAGATTACATACAGAACTGTGAAGTACTAATGCAAAGTCTTACAGATTGTTTAAGCACTGAAGTTCATCATAAAGTATGCGGCAGAAGCTCCTCTTTTTCAAACAGTGAGATGAGCTCAACACCGCACATCCATCATTGCGGCCTTTCCCCTCTGCAGGGGAGAGTACTGCCAGCAACGAAACGTCTCCAAGGAAACATCTTTTTTTTTCTCTCTCTCCCTCCCTCACGCACACAGGCAGGATTTCAGTGGGCATTTACAGCAGCTAGTCTAAATTTACTGTAGGAACACACAGACACTCCTTCTGTGCAGACATGATGATATGTCTGATCCAACTACTCATTATCTTATTTGCAAGCACAAAATCACGACAAATGTGGAGGAGAAAATTAGAGGAACTCTATACTACACAACTCATGCAGTTAGAGTATAAGAGTGACAGACAGAAACAGACAGAGAGACCGACAGAGAGAAAGAGAGAGACCGAGAGAGAGAGAGAGACAGACTGAGTGAGAAAGAGTGAGAGAGACAGAGAGCGAGAGAGTGAAAGAGAGAGAGAGAGCTTTTTCTTTTCAATTTCAAGTTATTTTTTTTCTTTTCCACTTACCGATATTTGGATGGTTTAAAATCTTCATTATTCTGACTTCCCTGAAGAGCTGTTGAATACAAAAATGACTGCATTAAGATAAAAATTGAGGAGAGAACGATGCTGGATCACCCTGACTGACACACACACACACACACACACACGTAAATTAACTTCATGTAAGAAGAAAACACTGTATATTGTAATACAATTATATTATTATTATTATTACTACTGTTATTGTTGTTAATAATATACTACCAACAATAATATCCATTGTTATAAGCCTTTAACGAACAGTATAAAGTTCCTTCTTAACTTTACAAAAGTACTTTAACTGCATCAGCTCTTTCTCCTTAAGCCTTTTCTGCCATTAGTCCCCACCCCTTCACTCACCCTCAGCTCCATGTTGCACCTATTTAGCTCATCTCTAAAAAATATTATACTGTGTACTGTAATGGCTAATAAAGGCTGTTCTGTTTCTGCTCTGCCCTGCCTGTTAGATGGGTAACACAAGCTGACATGTCCTTCTAATACTGCTCAATATATAACATCAGATCTGTTTTGTCCACGGAATGAAAGAAAAGAGCAAAAAGGAAATCTCAAAATCCTTACAGTACTGTGTGCGCCATTATAAGAAAATCACTGCACATGACACTCACTAAATAAGATACTTGCTTTGTGAATGTGCTTGTTATGTAACAAATGGCTTGTATAAAAGTACAGGTGTCCAACGTGTTGATAATTTATTGATATGACATTTTGTTATTGTGATTCACAATATATATATATATTCCTGAACACATTGTGGATATTATCAGCAGTTCTTGAACACTGCATGTTTCAATATCCTACTTAAGCACAAGCTGAATATATAGCATTTGAATAAAAAAAAAAATCACTGAAACAAAACACTTGGGTATCAGTTTTCAAACTAATATTTTGTCTGTTTAAATAATCACGGTACATATTGTGCACCATGAAAATGTGTTAGTATCATGGTGCAAGATTTTGTCCATATTTCCCACATAAAAGATTGATTAACTACACTGATTAAAGTTGCTATAGACTGGAAATCTGTGTTTTGACCGAAGTGTCAGCAGGCATGGTTAATATTTATCAATATTTCCCAAACCACAGACAATATCAAGCAGGCTTCTATCAACTACATAGCACAATGTAGCGCACAGAAACATTCAACTCAAATCTGGCTGTTCCTCAGCGTTGCTACCTTCTTCAGATTCAAGCTCAAACAGATGAGCTTCTCTGCTGAAATCATCCATACCTTTACACATCTATCGCAGTGCCATACTGTAAACCACCCAATCAGAGCAGAGCGTATTAAATATTTATGAGTACTATTTCATGAGCCCATTTTGTAGATTTGTAAATGCGTCTGTAAAACCGTTGACGGGCTTTTTATGTAGACAATACAGTAATTAAGAAAATGAAATAAATGAATTCTCAAGGACCTTTAACACAGACGTGAGTACAAGTGAGGCTTTAATTTGTCTTGGAGGCATGGTTTGCCATCTCTGGGCTTTTCCAGTATCCATGATAAAAAAAAAGCTAGGTCACGAAACAATGTCATGCCGGTGTCCATTTTAATAATGTTATACCCCCTACCCCTACTACACAACTATGTTACAGCGCAGTAATGAGCCATCACTCATTTCAGAGTGTTGTAAATGAAATGAGTGAACTCTTTACATGTCTGTTCAATGCAGTGGAAGCTGATGGTAAGTGCTATTCATAATTGATCCTTACTAACAGAGCTCTGAATGTCATCTATCTTTAATAGATGAAATGTCAGGCAGGCTGTGCTCCTAAGCTGTTAGCGTGTGCCCTTCTCTTCTCGCGAACACTGCTTCAGCTTGGAGAGGGTGCTAAAGACACAGAGCAAGTGTTACAGGCGCTTCTGGGACAGTTCACACATTCAGTTTCACTGACACACAGTAATGCCCTGTTCTCTGACTCAGAACACACAATCTAACAGATACGAATGCTAATCTGAACACTTCACCACATTCTCAAGCAAAAGGTGAGCTTTCAGAATATAAATTCTCTGAGAGAGAAAGACAGAGAGAGACACAGAGAGAGAGAAAGACACAGAGAGAGAGAGAGACAGAGAGAGAGAGAGAGAGACACAGAGAGAGAGAGAGAGAGAGAGAGAGAGAGAGACACAGAGAGAGAGAGAGAGAGA
>JBBPDA010000145.1:17423216-17469767 GCA_037974385.1 Arnoldichthys spilopterus
ACAGACACACACAGACACACACAGACACACACAGACACACACAGACACACACAGACACACACAGACACACACAGACAGGATGTGATTACCCTCTCAGAGTTCACAGAGGAAAAGCTGACATAACAACCAATATATCAACTATACAGGGTGGAAACACATGGTATGTTCCATATTAGATTGACAGTGAATAGACTATGAACTCCACTGCCCCTTATGTCAATGTTATTTTCTATCATCTACCCCATAAACAAACACATCTGATCATAGAAGGGATGAGTGTTCTTGACCCCTCAATGCAAAACTAAAAGAAAAATGGTTTCCCATAATCATGCCTGTATGAGACATTTTCAATGCAACAAATAGGGGGAAAAACACAGGTTAAAGAAAATGACAAACAATACAACATGCACCTCTATTCTGTAAATAGTCTGGATTCTATTAAACACAATGCCAACATTTCTTTTCGACTAACCTCTGATCTGATCTTTTGCATGTTACCTCCGCTGCATCCATGTGCCCTATGTGGTCAGACTACTTGATGAAAATGTTTTGCCATAAAAACCACAAGAGGGGGGAGGACTGACAGACTTGACATGAGTTTTTTCTTCCCTGACCGTGATGACATTTAACGTAATTGCAAACGTGAACTGGCCGAACAAGATCAGCACACATTTGTCCAATCAAAAAGGCAGCACAATACATCTCAAAATCTTTTGCACATAAGAATGAAATTCATAGCCTAACTGTTGAACCTATAGTTTACTATGGAATTAAAAATCGAAAAATGCTAGACTGAGCTAATTGTCTTGATGCAACAAAAAACTAGAATACTGAATCATTTCAGTCATTTGTGCAGCAGCAATAACAGTTAACAAGTTGGTGAGACTCATGTGATACTCTAACAACACTCCACTGTCTCCAGGGAAAGCTGACACTGCACTACACATAGTTTTAACTAAACCCTACACATTGTCACTGGTGCCAACTTTAGTGTTCCCCACAGTCAGATCTAGCATGTAAATGCAAAGCTTTGCTAAAAAAAATATCCTCAAATTATGTATCTGAAGAGAGATTTGCAGGTCTTGAAAAGTGATTGTTAAAGCGTGACAGGTAGCAAACTACAAGAAAAATGCTAAAAGCAGCAACTATCATTAAAATCATATTTAAAAAGGTGGCTACTTACAGTACTGACGTAGTGCTTCATATTAGACGGAGATGCTTTCATGTTGGTAAACCGAATACCATTGAACCAAACAGCCCTGCCTGGTGTGAATGAGGACTGGGAGCTCATCGATACTCTTATGTGCCAATACCCATTACTGAAGGGCCATCCTTTGAACAGGGGTGGGCCATCTCTATTGACGTGCATACTGACCGACGCCTCCTATTATTATTTTTATATGGTGACTAGCCCATGTGTAAAATGTAGAAACCAAAAGCTTAGCCTATTTTTAGTCTGAAATGCTCTAATCAATATCCTGACAATCCAAATGCATGCAAAAGTCTAATCTGGAAAAGTATTATGTGTATATACAATTTGGAGGATGTTCTCTGGACAGACCTGCATTCAAGGTGCAGTGCAGGGTCATTCATAGTCTGTCTGTAAAGATCTGACGTATCAGCAAGGTTAAATTATTTACATGTGAGAAAACATGCACCAAAACTAAACTAAAAGTTTATATGTGGTATAATGCATGAGATAGCATAGTCAATCCATTTGCTGTTTGCTCACACTGCTCAGTAAGTGTCATATCACTGTAAGTGTGTGTGTGTGTGTGTATTTAACTCTTTGTGAGGACCAAATGTCTATCTATAGCTACATTTGTAGAAATAAGAATAATTTGCAGGTCCTCAAGGTAACCATGCCGTTATATCCACAAATTCATTTTTTTTAAAGATCTATTTTAAAAAGAGCAAAAAAGGCTTTCTTTTGTTTACTGGGGTTAAGGTTATGTTTTGATGTCGGTTTAGTGTCCGTTAAATACAGTAATACAGAAGTCAACAGAATGTACTCACAAAGATAGCAATGTCAACCTGTGTGTGTGTTTCTGAACCCGTACATCACGCACACACTCTGCGGACAAACCTGTGACGCACAGATGACATAAACGTACATGTCCTTTGGGGTTATTCGGAAATGTTTAAAGGCTGTATAAGTCGCTATAAAACTGGTAAGGTAACAGATCAGTGGTGATCAGCAGTGAAGGGGGCTGCCCAAGGTTACCCTCGGCTTGTTCACGCCAATGCGCATCAGCTCTGACCAACCACAGAAAAAAACACATAGGTACAATACAGAAGTGACGAAGCAGTAAACGTTATACGCGCACAGTGCTCAGGGAGACTGTTAACTCAAACATATGCTGCAGTCATTAGAGAGAATAAGTGCTCAATCTCTATCCCTGATGCTCCAGACCCCATGCGGCACTTCAGGCTGGTGGCCCATCTGTCTCCAGACTGGTACAATGTAGGGAGAGAGCGCTAATCCACTTAAAGTGCACGGTCAGCACAAAAACTACAGGCTACACTGCGGAAAATACACAGAATTGACATTTTGGCTACTCGGTGCCAAGTATCAGTGTGAATATCACGGTTATTGTTATCCAATTAGCTTAGAAACTGTCTACTTACATTTTCAGTTTTCCGCTCGTTGACGGTGGGTAGCGGCGTTCTTGTTGACATTGCACTGGCGGTGAGACCCCGGGCTTTAAGTTTTAGCAGCAGTTTTTAAAACTAGCGAACAATGTGAGGCAAATGGTGATTAAGTTTATTGCACTAGTTGACGAGAAACCATTAGTTTACGCAGCAGTTTAAGCGTACGACCCACGCAAACTTCGTCAAAACAAACCAAAAAACCTACAGATTAACTGAAATAAAGGCTAACGGCGACGTCCCCCGCTCAAGATGTTTTTGTAGTCCAACGCCGGTGTTGAGCCATCAGCTTTCCCGTTCAACAGTGTCCTTAAAACAACAAACGACTTAAAAGAGCAGCTGAGTGGCTGGGAAACAGACAGTTTGTCCTGATACTCCCGGCTCTGCGCTTCACATTTCGGATGTCCGGTTGTGCTGAACGGGGGAAAACCGCACTTAACACTGGGCCCAGCGACCCCTATACGTTTCCCCACTAAAGCAAACAGCCGCTGTTAGCACCACGAAACGCTCCTTTTTTTCACCAGTCCCGGTCTTAATACGTAAAGCCTCCTGTTTTCAGCGGTGCTGGAGCTGTGAGAAAATCGCTGTCGGTGTGGGCTCCATCCACCGACGCCTGCCTGCTGCCGCTTTTCGTTAAAGCCAGATCCAAAATGGCCACACAGTGGCCCTGAAGAGACGGAGGAAGTGAGGACACACGAGCCTCGGCGCTCATTGGAGCCACAGCCTCGGGAACTGCGGGCCGTGCGTTCAAAAGTTTGGAGCTCTCGGGAGGGGAAACAGGATAAAAACTTCGTCACACGACTGACACACCCTTTCCCACTGAAATCAACCTACACCCGTGTAAGGACGGGCTGTTACACACTGCTCAGCAGTGGCATCAGTGCAAACAATAGCGGTCTCGGCTTTTTTCACGCACTAGTCACACGCTGAATCAACGGAGAGACAAAAAGCAGAGTCACACCTAAGGGATAGGCCATCACCACAGATATCAGTGCACAGATCAGACTCTACGACTCTGCCCCGGGGCTCGTTTATGAAACAACCGCTCTCAAGCGAGCGCGAATAACGTAAGACTGTACCGACATGAGCCCCTACAGTAAGAACATCGACTTTAAACGCAGTCTAACATTTACACAGCTGCTGTCTGCCCCGGTAATATACATACCAAATATGAAACGTTGCACTTGCTTAAACAAACGTCCTAAAACTTTTAACGATTGCCAGACTGGATTATTGGCTTCTACAGCAACGCATAGAGCACATCTCTCACGGCTAGATACCGACCCCTAATGGTCAAAAGGAGAGGCAACACAGCTTCATTCATTTATTTACTTAAAACTGGTTATTGTGAACACACTCAAGCACCACAAGTAAATGTGACCTCTGTATTTAACCCATCACACGTGCAGCTACCAACAGCAGTGTAGTGGGACGGTACCTATCTCAAGTAGTGCCCAAGCTGGAACTCGAAGCAGCGACCTTCAGGTACCAAAGGCAGTGTTATAACCACTAGGCCACCACTGCCCAAACAGTAAAAAACTAAGCTTGTACTTCCATCACGATGACTTAGGGCCTAATACTCTATTACTAGTATCCATATTGTGTGTTTATCTTTATATAGACAACATCTGTAGGATTAACTGGAGGAATAAAGATCAATTTGACAGCTAATCAAAAGGATGCTCATTTTAAAATACAGCTTTTCACTGTATTGTACAGCAATCTTGTGTTTAAACGATGTTCTAGTCAGGTAACCCTCACTGCAATCCAACCTTAGATCAGGATGTAAACCCACCCAACAGAGCTTCACATTACTGTATGTTGCTTGAATAACGGAGGTTACCTTCAGTGTCTTTAATATTGCATTATACAGCTTCTTCTACACATTAGACACAGCCTCAGCCTATGCTCATGCACACACACACACGAATGAATTAAATAATTTCATTTCAAAACTCACTGCTAATCCCAATGCGAGTGCAAAGAATACATTTTATTTAAATGAGTGAAAGAAATTAAAACAATCACAAAAACAAATGTGCATTTTAAGTAAATCCATGAACCAAAGAAGTCAAACTCACAATATAATTCTCAATACAGAGTTGAAACATTACATAGTTCAGCAGCAAGGCAATAAAAGCGCCATATTAAAACCATGCCTTAGCAGCAAGGACAGAGTAAACTACAAGAGAGGAAAACAATGTGGGGAAAGGGACAGCTCAACAGGAGGCCATTGTGATCCATTTAATCATTGGAAAGGAGCTGGGAAAGTTCTACACTTGTTGCCACTGAACTTTTCCTCTCATTTTTATATGGCATCAATATCAAGGTCATCCTCCTCAGTTTTCTCTGGCTGAACAGTCTCTACTTTCAGTTCACGGGCAGAGGAAGAATACACAACCTGAAAACAAACAAGACAACACATGAACAGGATGGGGGCAAAAAAGATGAAAGACAGGATGAACAAAAGAAAAACCTGGAAGGAAAAAGTGGCCCAACAGAATATCTACTTCCTAATGATACTTAAAACAATGTAAACCCGTTTCTGAAAAAAAGCAAATAGCAATAAAAACTAATCTGATTTGCTAATTATACTGAACAAATGTTAAGACTAAACCTAAAGTTAAAACTGAAATGTATTTTAAATACACTCACCTGCTTATTCTGGAATGCTTTCAAACCGTTTATAGGTTAAACAGATTATAGAAACTTTTCACTTATTTTGGCCAACTTTAAGTGTTATGCGAGCATCAGATTCAAGATGTGTTCATTTTTACAAGATCTACCTCAACATTTTCATCTTCTTCTTCTTCTTCTTCCTCTTCGCTTCCCTCGCTCTCCTCCTCTGCCTCCTTCAGCCATTTGACAAAAGGAGCTGCCTTGGCATGGATCTCCTTGGCCAGCTCTTTTGAGACGTACTTCTTAGACACCTAATGAGATATGGGAATAAAGGGGGTGGTCATTGTAATGCCTCCTAAAAATTATTTATGGGTAAAAATATTAATGACCTTGATTGCAGGTAACAAAATATAGGCAGTAGTTGTTGACCCGTGTTAATTTTGCTTATAATGTGCATAAATGAAAATACCTTCTCAGCCCAGGTGAGGATGACATCTTCCTCTAGGAGGTCAGCATCATACAGGTCCTTGAGAATGATCGGAACTCTGGGCAGCAGCTGAGTCTGGTGTAGCTTCACCACACATTCAAACCCGCCCAACAGATATTTCTGAGCCTTCTTATCATTATGGCAGAACTGCATGAGAGGGCAAAGATATTTCACAATGTCATTTGCATTGATTATGAAGGCAGGGTCACTAAAAGTTAACCTTTAACAACAGGGAAACGTATTATCTGAACTGGCTCAATTTGGTAGGACCATATATTCTGGCACAACAGTAAGTTAGTGTGTTACTTTAAACTCATGTTATCAGTTTCAGGTGAAATAATCCCTATTGTTTGGAGTAAGAAATCTTTAAAAAGGTAAAACGAGGTACTATTTAATGCACCTAAAAACTTTTTTTTTTAAATTCTACTAGTGAAGCTGTAGAAACTTACACGTAGAAAGTGGCGTTTGTATTTTTTGATCTGGTCTCTGATGTTCTCGTTGAAGAGCAGTTCGCTCAGGATGAGCGGACCCATGGCCCTCACATCTAGTCGTTCTGCTTCAGCCAGAATCTCTTTATCTGCAGAGTCTAATGCTCCACTCTCTTTCTTTTGCTAAAAAACATAAGTTCTTTGGTTAAAAATCAGCCTTACTGTAATCAATGAGTCGACAATTCAAAGAACAAGAAACTCTATATTTAAACATAGCATTTTGCTGTTTATACGGCAATTACTTGAAATACCCTTCCAAAGAATATAAATGAACAGAAACACATGTAACATACTTTCACAAAGTTATAAAACATGTTGACTCGATCTTCCAGGGTCTTCTCCAAGTCCTCACTCAGAGTGAGGTTTTTAGCATGGTCACTGATCTCCTCCATCCGCCGGCGCTGGGCCTCCTCAGTGGTCTCTTCTGCCCAGTCCTCATCATCATCATCGCCATGCTAGACGCAGATACAGCCTTTTATATAAATCTGCCTTATTGCTTACCCCAACAGATAGAAATGTCTACAATTCAACTGACAAGGTATTATAAAAGTATCCAAAAGAACAAGAATACAATTTTCACCTACCTCATTCTGTTATTATTATTATTACTAGTAATCACTGCCACTTTAGGCCTGTTTGCACATCTGTCCTTTTGTAAATATACTGCACATTTCTATGTATAAATGCCACAAATGTACATACCTTCATAGGAGTTTTAGAAGTTAAACTGTACTTTTATCTGCATTTAATATTGGTTGCTCTATTGTTTTGTAATTTTTAATTTTTCTTAACTATAGTTTCTGCTCTGTTTCTATCTTTGTTGCACTGAGCACATAAACAGCACAGAAATTTCCCTTGGGATTAATAACGTTTCTTATCTAAGGATGCCTCCAAGCTAAAAGAACTGTAGAAGACCACTGAAGACAATTAAAACTTAGTAGGAATCTTTTAAATTGTAAATTACTGACATTGTCAAATGAGTAACAGCACACCAATGAATGAAGAGGTTTAGTAATGAATACGGATATTCTTTGATGGCTTATAAAACATTACATTTTGTAATTAAAAAATTAAACTCACCACAGCATCAGGCGCATCAATTTCATTATGGTTCCCTGCATCACCACTGCCTGAGCCATTTTCTTTATCCTTTTTTCGGTTTTTCTTTTCTTTTTCCTTCTTCACAGACCCACTGTCACTCTCTGTTTCAATAGTAAACCATGGCAATAAGAAAAACATTTAGCTTGTCATAAGCGGTTAACTTAAATGCACAATAAGTTTAGTAAACAAACAAAATACATAAGGGAAATACATTTATATTCTCCAACAAGTAGAACAAAGTACACTTAAGCTGCTTTTACAGGCTTGATTACTCTTTTTTTGGTACCCGGCACATTTGTTTTCTAATGCAGTTAGTACCACCTTTATGTAGATGAACACACCACAAGAAACTGTTGTGACTCATTTTCAATGCGATATAGTAGCACGAAGAATACGGAAAAGATGGTGTTCTTGTTTACAAACTATTCCCTCTGGCTCATTAGTAGCCTGCAGTGTATCACATTTAGGTACCTACACAGTGCACTGGTAAACACAATGGAGTAGCTACAAAAATGAAATTAAAAAATAACAGTACCAGGTACTAGATTTGTGTAATGGAAACTAGTAAAAGACAAGTGTAACAGAAAGCAAAGATAGTTAATAAGAACATAACGGCAAACAAAATGGAATAGCAAAATACACAATTTTAGTGTAGTTTTAACTGCTGAAAGAGTTTCAGTTGAAGAAGCTAAACATGTACTTAGTTACTTATTTAGCTCCACAGAGCTGAGACAGAAAGTCAAAAAATAAATAGCCATAAAAATAAAAATCTACACAAAAATATAAAACAAAAACAAACCTCAAACAATTAACTGCTTA
Source organism: Arnoldichthys spilopterus (assembly GCA_037974385.1). Taxonomy (NCBI): domain Eukaryota; kingdom Metazoa; phylum Chordata; class Actinopteri; order Characiformes; family Lepidarchidae; genus Arnoldichthys; species Arnoldichthys spilopterus. Next base: position 17,431,380 of record JBBPDA010000145.1, read on the forward strand.
CATTACGATCAAAATAACTAAACTCACCTGGTGGATTTTTAAGGATAAACGTGCAGAGTTTGTGGCGAGTGTCTAGCATGCCCCGGTACCCACAGGCTTTACATGAGTTTCCAATTGTCTGTTTCTTCGGATTAACATGCTGAAACATAGGAAACCAAGGCTAAGAACAAGACAGCCACAACAAAAACAAATATATATATATATATATAGATCTCTTAGAAACCACAAGTACATCCTCCAGACCACCATAATTAGTCAAAATACTGACTGATTACAGTGAATACAGAATCCCCCCACCCCTGAAAAGCAACCCACCCCTTCAACTTACTAAGTCTGTCTCAGGATTCTCACACTCAGGGCACAGCACAAACTTGCGAATGAATCCATCCAGCATGTCCTGTAGTTTGTTGGCCTCGTGGGAGCCGTTCACTATGTAGCGGTCATTCTTCGTGTCAAACTGAGTCTGTGCCCCCAGCTCACAGCCAAAGAACTTGGTTGGATCTAAAGAAGCAGAGAGACAAATACAGGCCTGCTGAAAATCCAAAGTACAAAACAGAACATATCATCCTAAAAATAACCAACCTTTCCTCCTGTTTCAACACAACTAGACAAAGATAGCTATCTTTTGCTCTTCTATTGTGACAATTTCTGGTATGAAATTTCCTATTGCATTTTTTTTCATCCAGGCCTCTTTAAACCCATTACAAAATGAGAGCTTTAAGTATTTAGAGATATCCAATGGGGAAAAAAACAGGTACCAGTTTTTTCTTTGCACATGCTACCTCATACAACAGTAATAAATGTTGAGACTGTACACAAAGCACTTCTACTTGCATAGAATTCTTGCACTGTATGCAATTCCATGGAACACATCACTTTATACTGTGGGTGAACAAGACATTTATTATTAAAATGTACTGCAATATGCATTACTGACTTCATGGACTGTGAATACTTGAACACACCACGTTGTAATACAATGATAGCATAATTAGGTCTGTTTAAATGACTTTGGGGAAACATAGTATGGGAAGCAATTAATAAGAATCACTATGTGTGATCTATTTAATAGTTTGATGGGACTTCTTTAATGTGACACTATTTATGCTGTTCTGTTTTCTACAACCTCTGAAACTTCAAAAAAAAAAAAAATTGCGATACTGTATATGGAGAACTTGTCAAAGATGTTGAGTGTTTGATACTGTATATCAGTTATTGTATTTTTGCCAGATCTTCCATCCCTTATTTGTACTAGGTACTTTGTAAAATGACTGAAGGACTAACATTTAAAACTTACATGTTGGAGGCCGATTCAGTGCCTTTGCAACATCAACCATGTTGACAATGACTGTCTTGATTCCATTTCCTTTGCCTTCCACCTGGTATATGAATAAAATATGCATCAGGGAAAAAATACAAACAAAACCAGATCACTAATATTAAAGCACATAAATAAGGACACCCATCCTTATTTTCTCAAAGCAGTTTTCACAGAGCACCAAACTGTTAGCAGTCCTTAGTACCTTTGCAATCAGACGGGGCATCTTGTAGCGGTAGAACTGGTCTGACACATTGCGGTTGACGTTGACAGACATTTTGAGTAGCTGGCAACACTATCAGCAAGGTAAAAAGATCTTGGATGGGGATTTTTGGGTATCTTCTGTCTGGAGAAGAAGGGATGACATAAACGACTGCAAGCGTGCTCGGTCTCTGACATGAAAAAGAGTTGGCCACAGTGGCTGCAAGCTCCTTGTTCGTGGTCAAGGTTTACACCGCTAGCGTTCCAACAGCTGCGCAACAGCTCTGAAAAAGAAGGGGAAAAAATGAACAGCCTCCAGAACATAGCACCTCATCTCTCGTTTAAGCTGGTGTTTTTAAACAAGGGCTGTGACGAACGGTCAGAATAAGGTCATCTATGGCTTTGCAAATTTTTATTGTTACAGTGTAACTACAAACCAACTGAGCTGGAATGGTGCTCAAACTTACTAAAGCTAAATAAGATGGGAAAACCCTTAAATGAGGTGATATTAGCTTACATATAGGTCTGGATTGTTAACATTTCATTGATCCTTGTCCAAAACTCAAGGGTGGTCTCCAGTCACTAAGCTCCCACCTAAGCAGCTAGCTATACAAACGTAGACAAATCCCCGGGTTGTTTTATTTTGCAGCGAGACACGGCCAGTCAGACAGCCAAACAAGAGTGACCGGATTTTTAAAGAACATATGTATCAATTAAACGAGGGAAGACTCACTAGAAGTCGCCCAATTCAAGCTTTTTCCCTGAGTGGTGCAGAGTGCGTCATGGCTAACGCTAACAGAGCTAACCAGGCAGCAGAAAGTGTGTGTGCGCGCGCCATGCATGACGCCATTTTGATCCAAGTTCGGCCACTTCATTCACACCCTCAAAGCGATCTGCGAGCTACGACCACCTCGAAACCCACCACCCGCACCAGCTAACTAACGACACGGAGGAATAATCCGCTCAGTCCGAATATTTCCCCCAGTTAATTAGAATACATTATATAGAACCGTGTAAACTAACGGTGACGACAGTCACTCGTGAAACAACACATATTCTAAACTTACCGTTTCCGTAAAATAAAGACATAAACACAACGCTAGTCGTCCAACGGCGCACTGAAGGGTGAGGGGTCGAGCTGGCTGGAGCTGCTAGGTCGCGATTCAGGAATGTAACACGACGCAACCGTACCAGGGCCAGACTTCGGGAATGCTGATCGATGCAGCGAGTCCAACGACGATATCGGGTATCTGGGAAAGGGATATTTAAACGGAAAACGTGAATAAAAAAGATCCCCATCAAATATTTGTAAAAGTCCATGTTTAATGACGGCAGGCTAAGTTAACTCCATACCACGCCAATCACTGAGCTTGCGTTCGCTAGCTAGCAGCAAACTACGCGACAAATGCTTTTTAGTATTCGAACAAATGTTGGATTACAGATAATCAAATACACAATTAATACATTTTGTAGTATAATACTGGAACTATTTCACCTTCCGACCCTGATCTCACCTCTCCAGGACCTTCTTGCTCCTCCACGCAATGGCCGAAACCAAACCCGATAGTGAATGTGGTATGCCGCCCGCCCCCTTGGCCTTCCACTATCACCCATTGGATGAGCTTGGTTTGCGTGGCCAGTTCTGTAACGCTTAATGGCCCGTTTAAATGTCAATCTCGCTGATATTCTCTACCAATGCGATTGCGTGTACCACAGCGCACAGAAACTGCGCGTCGACAACTGCGGATGAAATGTTTAGGCCTACGTGCAGCTTTACATATTAAAGTAGAGGGTTTAAAGTCAAGACCTAGGCAACAGAGCAAATGGCAAATGTAGAAATGTTGTCTTTTCAGAATAAAACCCAAAGGCATTGAGTTTTCCGTTTTGTAATTCTTATTTTGAAAGGTTTTTAAAATGGTGCTGTGCCCCCCCACCAAGATCACATATTAACTTTGTCCATCACTGTAATTTGTCACGTGTGTTGGAAACTAATCTGTGTATTATTAATGTGACATTGTGCTGGTTAAATGAAAATATCACAGCTCAGGTGGGTTCATGTGGACACTACATATCCTCTTTTTTTGGGGCGCGGGCGGGGGGCAGCTGCCTCTCCAAAAACAGAAAGTTGGGGGAACTTTATTGTGAAAAGAGAATGCCTGGAGTTATGTGGAAAGTACAGCGCCTACTGGTGATTAGCGTACAGGGGGCGGGATCCCGTCCATTCCTTACTCTTTGGGGAATACCGGGTATGGGCTGTATAAAAGAGCTCCCAGGAAACTGTGGATCAGTAATACCAGTTGGTCTTTGTATATTTTGAAGGGTCGTAAAATATCGTCAGCAAATTTAAACACAAACATTGGCATTGCCTTTCAAAAGTTTGCATTGGAGAGAAAGGTAGCAAGAAACAGAAAAAATGTCAAAGGTTCTGAAAATATTTAATCATACGTTAAAGAGGAAAGGTTGGACAATGGACGAAGACAGCAGGAAACCTCTGGTGAACAACATGACCTCACATTTCACTGAACTTGTGACAGGTAAGGCATTTCTTAATTTGCTTTAAAATAATAACTGGTAGTTGGTACTGCAACTGAATGATCAAGCCTCTAGAATGATATAGAGACAAATATCTTAGTTACAAGTAGCTTTCCATCCACACAAAGTAAGCACAATGAAAGAATGAATTTCAAGCTTTTTGTTACAATAAAACTTTGGATTGATCATAAGTGTTAAGCTTTGCATTTGAGCATGAATACATCCAATTTCAAAGAGGTGTGTTATGTTTCACATGACATCCACACACAAAACTCCTCTTTCATTCAACAGGAGATTCCAGAGCACAAACCTGCTGCTTGATTGGAACAGACCAGTCTAGATCAGATCTTAACCCTAACAACAAGGGTTTTGAAGATGAGGGTCAGAGGGTCCTTTCCATTCTCAGAGACGTTCTTCTAGGAGATCCTGGATGCCATGAGCGGAAGCAAGCTGCAGAGCAGGTCAAACAGTGGGCAAAACTGAATGGTATCACACCTGAGGGAATTGCTTACTCTGAAAACTGGCTAAGAGAGTACCAGAAAACAGTGGAAATGTCTGTAGAGAAACACTTTCCCAACCTGCCACTAGAGGGGTCAACAGAATATCAGCTACAGACAGGGGAATACCTGAAACTTGCCATGAGCTTGGTGTGTAGTGAAGTGATTGGCTTAGTTCCTATTTTAGAAGATTCAGGACTTCTGAGTTTCCTGGTTGACAGCTATAATCGCCGCCTGTTTGCTCAGTTGCACTTGTTAATGGACAGGAGTTCTTCAGTGAAAGAGGCCCTATTTCTTCTACAGTGGGTGAAACAGACATATTTTAGGTAGGTCCCAAATGAATTATTTTTATTATATTACATAATATTGCTGTGATGTTTAAATCAAATAAGTCGTTTTTTCATGCTACTAACAAAGCATGGGAAATGTAAAGTTATGATGGTGACCGTATGCATTGACAACACTCTGCACTACATCACAGTTTGTTAAATTATATTTCAGTCACAGCTTAAAAGGAAGCTTCAGCATCCAGGATGATGTTCTCAGGGTATCTGACCCTCTGATGTTGACTGACTGGTTTGAGAAGTCAAGGCAGAGGCTTCTTACACTCTTTCAGAACCACATCTCAGATATGCTACAAAATGTTCTGCAGTACAACGAGGCTCAATGTGATGACAGCAGTGAGGAGAATCTCATTAGAGTACATCTGGATGTTATACAGGTACTTCAGAAATTCCCTTTATTCGCTAATGTTTTTGAAGATAATTGAATCTGTTGTTTCTGATACATTTCTAGTTTATTTTTATATTCTCTCTCTCTCTGTCTGTCTCCATCTCTCTCTAGTGTCTGAATGCTGCTATTCAGGGGACTAAAACAATCAGCCAAACTCTTATGACTGAGGTTCAAAGACTTTGCTGTGATGAACTCAACAGTTTTGTACAGAGGTACATTTGTTATAATATTGATGTTCAAGCTTAGACATGCAGACACACCAAATGTAAAGACTTTCTGAATATTTCTAAATATGTTCTTTTGATACAATACAAAAAGTCTTTATGGTCATTGTGAAATAAATGAAAGGTTGGTGTAGGACATTTTCACATATTTATCTTGTACCAGTCACAGGACAGTACTTGTGCTTTGATATTTTATGGCATGAAATGATATCAGCTCCATGATGCCAGGTACCTGAATGCTGAGAAAAAACATCTGGAGGCACAGAAATCCAATGAAGCATATTCACTGCATTTCTTCAGAATTATTGACACCTGTAAGCACCTCCGGTAAGTTTGTAGGATGGTCTTTAAAACAAACAACAATGAAGATGAAAATGGTACTACCAAGTTATGGAATTATAAGAGATTTGGTTATTGTTGTTTTTTCCCAAGAAAGTGGGGAAAATACTACAGACTAGAAATACTCTGAGCTTGTTAAGGGATGATGATTGCTCGTTTCTTTTCGGAATAACACACTGTCAGCCTTAAACACACAGCATGGCCAAAATGATTTGGACACTTGACAATAACACCTATTTGAACCTGGGCACTAATATAGAGTTGCCCTGACTTTTTGGCTACTACATCCTCCATTCCATTCAGTTGGGTCAGGGTCAGGAGACCAAATGTATTAAACCATGACTTTATGGGCTTCACTTTGTGTATACTGGGACAGTCCAGCTAGAACATGCTTCATCGAAGTGTTAGAAGCATATCATTGTCAAAAATGTATTTGTTTAGTGTTGCATTAACATTACTCTTAACTAAAGGGTTTGAACCCTGAAAAAGACTAGACTATTATCCCTCCTCCACCACTGAGCATTTTTTCTCCCAGTATTTGTCTATAGAACTTGCATGGCTATGTGCTTGATTTTACACCTGTTAGCAATGGGTACTGGTGAAACATCTGAACTCAAACATTTGTAGGGGCATCTGTGTTCTTTTGCCATTGGAGGGGTCTTTCATATGATCAGTAGGATTTTTTTTTTTATAGATTCTCACACTGACTGCAGTGATAGAAATTGTAGAGATGTACATGGGCTGCAATAAACTTGTGTGATTATGTCTGTAACAGACCTTTCTTTTCACACGGGTTTGTTTTGCTGCAGGTCTTATGTTCTGAACATTGTAGATTCAAACAATAACACAGACTCATCCACTCTTCTGATGTTGGAGAACATGGAAGCTCAGGTTTCATTCAGTATGAAGCAGTGGCTGGCAGGTGTAGCGGAGGTAGGTCCCTGTATTCTGTTACTTCATTAAATAGTTTTGGACTGAAATCAATTTGTCTATTCTAGTAAAGTCAAGTTATGTCAAGTCACATCATGAGACAAAATCATGTTTGTCCAGTAACATGGTGCCATACAAAACAATACAAACTTGTAGTGCAGAAAAGACAACAGTGCAAAAAGGTCTAAGAGCTGTAAATCATGAGCAATCACTACAATATAAAAAGAGGACACCATACAGTTAAGCCGACAACAAGCCGAGACTAATTCTTAGTGAATACAGTATTGTCAGATACTGTAGTCCAGCAGCAGAGTAATTAATTGTGCAAAAATGCAAAATTTGTTATTGTGTAAGGAATAACAGTACAACAGTGCAGAACTTGCCAAACACGTAGCATTGACAAGATATATATTACAGTACATAAAAATATGCAATAATGCAAATGTTTCTTTTTACATTCATATTTTATTCATTTGGCTGACGCTTTTATCCAAAGCGACTTCCAAGACAGGGAGCAGTGTAGTGTAGTAAGATGGTACCTGGGTCAAGGGTACCTCAGTGGTCAGGCCAGGACTTGAACCTGCGACCTTCAGGTCCCAAGGGCAATGTCCTAACCACTAGGCCTCCACTGCCACTAGTTTCAGTGAGGGAGAAACAGTTCAGTTCATAAGTGTGCTTGCATTCAGCGAGTACAGTTCTGATTCTGGAAAATTGTTAGAAGCCACAATAAGATCATTTACATGTCTCTGCTATTAGGAAATAACTACAACAGGGCTTATACTGCACTAGTGCTCAGATTTATAATTTACAGTAAATGTGATTTTTCAAATCTACAATCATTTTAGGTCCATCTAAAGAAGTATTTCAAAGAAAAGGATGAACACATAAACAACCTAATGGACATGATAAAAGAAATGCTTGGACCTCTACCGCAAAAGGAAAAGGGCAATTGCACAAAGCAGGTGTGTATATGGTAAAGGTTTAGAAATATAAATATCACACACCTGACATCACTTACTTGAATTTAATAAAAATGTAAAATATTTGAAAGAGATTTAACTGAAAAATCTACAGAATTACACTGTAAAATGTTTGTCTTAAACCGAGCATCTCCGCAACTTACAATCCAACTCCTTGTCTGTTTTATAGCACATTGTAAATGCAGCATACGAGTGTGTTACCAGAGCATACCTGAAGTGTCTAATGCAGAGGAAGTGCAAACAACTGGAAAAAAGATGGGGTCGTATTGACAAGAGAATGATGCAAGATGCTGAACATTTTCACTATATCTTCGCACAACTGGTGGAAAATGCAAATGTCAGTGGTCAAATTGGCAGTATTTTTGTCTAGTGTATTTTATCTTTATCTTGATCTGCTTTTAGGACCTGTGTGAAAATCTAATGAAATTTAGATCACATTTATGCAGAAATGTAGAATGCTCTAAAGGTTTCACAACCTTCAAGCACAACTAAACTTATTCTGAAATATTACGGCAGAGGTCATACTTCCATTCTCAAGTCGAAGCTATTAATATGAGAGTTTTCTGTTTATCATACTGCACAGGTTTTCAGGGGAGATGTTTAAAACATTTAACATCTTTCAGCTTTCACTACCATAGTAACCATTTTGGGGTTTGTTCTTACACTTGAGACAGGAATGGCTGTCACATGTACCACTTGACTAGTTATTGAATTGAACTTGCCGTATAAATTGAATGTAATTACTGTATAAAGTTCCACTCATGACTTGTCCTAACACCATTTTGGATTTTAAAAGTTATGCATATACAATTGTACAAGTGCAACGCAATGTAAAATAGGTTTTGCCTGTATGTTTACAGCAGAGCATCAGTGATGAAAAGCAGAAGTTTCTACTGAAAATGGGTGAGATTTTGGGATGCAGTGATGTGAATTCTCTTAAGCTTCTCTGTGCAGCCTCGAACAAAGACTTCCCTAGAGAGAGGTAAAATCAGCCTCACATCTACTGACTGATTCATATGCACTTTCACTTTCAATGCAGGAATTAACAGTGTGTTTGTCACTTTGTGAGTTTTGGTTTGTTGTTGTCAAGCCGGAGCTCAGAGGTGATAATGTCTGTAATGTCTTATAGTGAGGAGTACCTAGCTGCCCTGCTGAAGTGGAAAAAAGAATTGTCAAAGAGGCAGATAAAGGAAATTCTGGATGTGAGTCAGGAGATCTGTCAAAACGGGGGACACATGCCCCACGGCCTTAAATACTGGAGCTGCTGTCTCTGCTGCACATGAGCACAGCGAACTTGAGAATGTCAATTCGATCTTTTGATCTGTACATATGGTCAGTCATCAAGTCCATTTCAGACCAAATACACTGATGTGTGTATGAGCTTGCCCTTTGGACAGAGGAACAATTACTTCTTACTCTACGCTATTACTTCAAGTCAGAAGTAATAGTGTGAAAACATCACTGCAGTGTTTTCATTATGTTGAAGGTACTGTAATAATAAAATGACATCACTAAAATGTGCCAGTGTGCAGGCTATGCATATCCTACTGAATTAGACCTAATCCTGGAGAAAACTGTTGCTTTGGCATTTCCTTCTTGAGTTTATGGTCAGTCTTAACAGCTCTGGAAAACAGCTTTTAAATCATTTCAGTTTTGTAACACTCCAGTTAATAACTTTTCTGCATAAATATAACCTAATATTTCTGCATAAACATAATCTATTACATCTTCACTCAAATCCTAAAAGTAGATTAAAAAAACAAATAAAACACATTATACTCTGTCATTTATTTGTGCATGGCAGGGTTACAACAAGAAAGCCAATGCTCTTAAAAAAGAGCATTTCTGTCCATCTACAGTTTGCTAAAGATCACATGGACAATTCAGAAGATTAGGTTCTTTTTATCAACTTTTAGGACTTTTGATGATAAGAGAATCTGATGATGTTTTAGACTTTTCCTTAAAGTTCCTGGTCACACATTTCTTTATAAGCGGGTCAAATGGGTATTTAAAAATATTCACCTCGTACATCTTAAATAAACAAACCAGCAAACATGAAACATTCTTTGTATATTTATGAATTTAATGCTGTAAGGATGCCTCTGTTCTTCATGTGGCAAGATCTGTTTTGCTAATAAAAAATTATTTTCACATTACATGTGTCTTCTGGTTTTCTTTCTAAAGACAGTCACGTTAGTCATCATATCCAGTTCCTGATTTTTACAAATGTTTATGTTTATGCCTGCTTTTGTTCTAATGTCCCAAGGATATAACAAAGTTCAATGAATTGATAAATTATAAAATTATATACTTGTTGTTGTCAAAGGTTGTTGTTTTCTATGTATTGTTTCATTTAGTTATTCATTTTTACTGAACATGCATTATTGCCCTCAGAGTTGTGTTTTAAAAAGGCTATGGCAGATAGGAAACGGAAATAAAAGACACTCCAGTACAGAGCACACAGTTTCCAAATCCATTAGAAAACATTGCCTGAATGAATAACTGAGTAAGAACATCAGGATTTTTGGTACCTAAATAATACAGAAATGCGCAGAAGAGGGAGGAGGGAACCAGGTCATTTGGTCACAGCTTGGTGTTGTCTTCAAGCTCTTCAAGCTTCTAGTTTTTTTAGTCAATTGAATTTTGACGTGATTCCAAACTCCCAATGGCACAAAACCTTTCCTCCTTTCCCTAGCAAACATGACCTTATATTATGTTGTTGCACTAATTAGCCCTTTCCAATCTCTTCCATTCTATTAATTGAAAAACCCCATTTTCAGAAAAGTTAGATTTTTCATAAAATCTGGGTGTGATTTGTTACATCACCTTTCCTTTTAAGTAAACTGTTTAATTGTTTAGGAACTAAATAATGACTAATGACTAATTAGGAACTGACTAATTGTTGTAGTTCTACAAGTGGAATTTTTGTCCAGTCTTGCTTGATACAAGACATAAATTGCTCAACAGTTTGTGGTTGCCATTGTCAGATTCTCCTCTTCATGAAGCTCCATACATTTTCAATAGGAGACAGATCAATTAAGCACACACAGTTTTCCCAAGTCCTCTGAAGCCTCTATGGCCATATTTATCACAGTAGCATGATGGTTTTTATATGCAGTACTTTCTGAGGGCTTGAAGGTTTCCAAAGTTTTTTTTTTTAAATGTTCTGTTTGTTTGCAGAAACTGATGTTTTGGTGGATGCTCCTTTAATACCCAGTCATGTTCCCCTCCCCTGCTTATTGTGGATAGTTTCAAAATGGCATAACTTGTATATACTATAAATTTTAACTTTTTTAAGTGTGTTGCAGGTGTCAAATTCTGAATGTATTTATATTTACAAAATACATTTAAGCTCATCAGTGAAAACATAGAATTAACAAATCGCACATGGATGGTCTATGATGGAAAGGCATGTATCCAGTCACTAGTAATTAGAAGAATATTATCAATATAAAGCCTTAGCTTATGTTGATTCTCACCACAATCCATTCCTTTAATAGCAGGATTTGCTTTTCTGGCTATTGCCAGAGGCTCCATTGCAAGTGTAAACTAAAGTGGCGAGAGGGTACATCCCTGCCCAACTCACCTGGAAAAATTTTAAATTAAAAAAAAACCACCATTTGTCATTATTGCATCTTTAAGAATGCTGTCTATTAATTTTATCTAGTTGCTAAATGTGATATCAAAGAGCTTTAACTACATTAGTTGTAGAAGCTAATGCAAGTTATTAGTAGAAAATTTACACTTTATAAGATTACTCGATGACGATATGTAACATATGGCAACAATAATTGGTGTATTGGTGAAAATAAGCCAGTCTGAAAAGCTTTCTGAAATACTTTTGTTAGTACTGGAGTAATAATATCTGCTTCTGTACTATTCAGGGAATGTGAGGGGATTTCCCTGCTTTCATAGCAAAGATGGCATGTTTTACTTCTTCCGGTCACCAGTTCATCAAGAAAACATTTGAAAAGTGTTTGTTAGTAAAACATTACTGAAACAACAATTGATCTCGTAAATTATTTGTATAGATTATGACAAAATTATTGAAAAAAAATTATTAAACAAATTATTAACAAATTTTTGTTCATTTAAATGTCTGGCTAAAAGCTTGCCACTTTTTTCTCCAACTCATAAAACATTGTTTTAAGTTCACAGATTTATGACTTGTTGCTGATCAGTCATGTAGCAATCCACAATGACTTAAAGACCTCCAAATACAAAACAAATGGTTGTGTAGTGTGCAGTACAGCGATATAACACCTTTGAAAGTCGTGTAGTTTGTCCAAGGCATTAGTGAATGACGTATGTGAGCCTAAATGTAAAAATGTGCAATACTAGATTTTTTCAGATAACAACATTTTCAGTCCTGTTCAAACTTCATATCTGAGTGTGTGTGTTTACTGCTTAAACATGACACTAAAAATAAACATTATAAATTATTTGAAAACCTTTTGTGTTTATTCTTGTTAGCTGTAGTTCACAGCACATTGCAGCCAACAATTATAACCAGGTATATAAAACTTTAGATTAGTTTGTCAGCATCAGAAGGCAGCTTTCAGATTTTAAATTAGTTATTGCACAGCTGAGATATTTGGGTTAAAGTAACTGACTTTTTTTTCCTGAGGGTACATGCAGGTACAGTAATTTTAATTATTCTGTAAGTGTTATAAGTAAAAATACAATATTCTTATTAAGATAATGCTCTCAGCCCTGGTACCTTGAAATGAGCATAATCCAACTCCCTTTCAGCCAATGTGTGTGCGCTTTTGTGTGTGTGTGTCTGTCTCTGTGTGTGTGTGTGTGTGTGTGCAATGTATTTTGGCACCTGCTGGGAAATATGTGGATTTTTTTCGTGTAAACAATGACGCTGTCACTTTAATCCTGATATGAAAAGCACCAAGCACAGAACATGCCTCAACCCAACCCCTGTTACCAATGCATCTCTATATCAAGGGCTTTTTTCTGCAAGACAAACCTGAAATGAATTGTTTTCATGTAATTACTTAATTCAAAATAATTTATGAAGAATGTTTATCAGGAAAACCAGCTGCCACTCCTAGAAGAGGGAAAATGAGGGGAAGTTCTTTACTGGAAAGATGATAGCAGTGAGCTGTAGGGAAAGCACCACATCCTCAGGCAGCATGAAATGGGATGGCCATTGCTATGTGCATATGGACATACAATTAGGTAGATCAAAGACCAATGAATCAAATACACAGGAGACAATGTCAAAGGTTTTGAAAACACTGAAAAGTACACTTAGAGGAAAAAACTGGACAAGAGATGGACAAGCAGGAAACACAGCTCTTCTGTTTAGGGTAAGATATGTCATGAATGTATGCCACTGTGAGTGAATGATCATGCTCTAGTTTCTTAATTAAGGAAATAGAAGCAAATATTTAGTCTATATGAAACCTACTTGAAGTCTTTTTAATCAGTACAAAAGAACTCATATGTTATAACCTAAGGAAATTACTTTTAAACATACATTTTTTTTGCATGTGACAGAATGGATTACATTTTGCTATACAGGATAATAATATGTCAATAATGACAATATGATTAAACAATTAATCGTTTAATTTAAATGACACAAGACAACAAACATCAAAACATTAGTGGATTTATTTCACGAAAAAAAAAAAGTAAACTGAACACTTTATTTTGAAATTCATAGTAGGACATCTGGTAGTGGTTCAAAAAAGCAAGAAATGTCAATAATATCTTGCTAAATTATATCATGATTAATTATTACTGTTAATGACATTAGCCATTGCTATCTTATACTTACACTATCATTTTATAGGTGCAATTTGTTGGTTTACAATTACTGACTACTGTTCTGCCTGATACACTCATACCAGTGCAGAGCTCATTATTCAGCTGCTAAGAAATCAGTGCCACTGCAGGGATGATCATTGTTAACCTACCCAGCATCACCACCCATTATCAGTGGTGGTGTACAATGGACAGAAACATTGTAAAGTTCATAAAAACGGATGCTCATGTCTTCTTTTGTGACATCCTTTTTCGCAACAGAAAACACAAGAGGCACAGATGAAGGCAGCCATAATGATCTATTAATATAGCTAAATGCATACATATTGCATTTATACAGCTGAAAGGTATATGTACATATGTATATATTCAGGAGATTCCAGAACACAAACCTGTTGCTTGATTGGAACAGACCAATGTAGACCAGATTGTGACCCTCACACTAAGGGTTTTGACGATGAGGGTAAGAGGGTCCTTTCTCTCCTCAGAGACATTCTTCTATGAGATCCTGAGTCCCATGAGCTGAAGCAAGCTGCAGAGCAGGTCAAACAATGGGCAAAACTGAATGGTATCACACCTGAGGGAATGGATTACTCTGAAAACTGGCTAAGAGAGTACCAGAAAACAGTGGAAATGTCTGTAGGAAAACACTTTCCTACCCTGCCACTAGAGGAGTCAACAGAATATCAGCTACAGACAGGGGAATACCTGAAACTTGCCATGAGCTTGGTGTGTAGTGAAGTGATTGGCTTAGTTTCTATTTTAGAGGATTCAGGGCTCCTGAGTTTCCTGGTTGACAGCTATAATCGCTGCCTGTTTGCTCAGTTGCACTTGTTAATGAACAGAATTTCTTCAGTGAAAGAGGCCCTATTTCTTCTACAGTTGGTGAAACAGACATATTTTAGGTAGGTACCAAATAAATTATTTTTATTATGTACATAATATGTGATGTTTAAATCAAACAAATCGTTTTTTTCATGCTACTAACAAAGCGTGGGAAATGTAAAGTTATGATGGTGACAGCACGCATTTACAACCCCAAATCAGAAAAAGTTGGGACGGTGTGGAAAATGCAAATAAAAAAAGAAAGTAGTGATTTCTAAATTTACTTTGACTTGTATTTCATTGCAGACAATATAAACACATAATATGTCATATTTTGTCTGGTCAACTTAATTTCATTTGTAAATACACATCCTTTCCTGCCATTCAGACCTGCAACACAAGTTACCTTTGCCAAGGGCACTAACATAACCCCATACCATGACAGTCCCTGGCTTTTGGACTTCTTGCTGGTAACAGTCTGGATGATTTTTTCTTCTTCTTTGGTCCAGGGCACATGGTGTCAATTTCTCCCAAAAAATACCTGAAATATTGATTCCCCTGACCACAGTAGACTCTTTTTTTTATTTGTTGCCAATTTTTATTTCTACCCCCCTACATCACTTTTAATAACTTTATAGAATAGTTATTGGTGCCAAATAGAATTGAAAGCTTTCCTGAAGTCAATAAAGCTGTAACGTGTGTGACTTGTGTCCCATGTGTTCCCCTGTCCGTGTGTTTTGTTTTGTTATGTGCTCGCTGTTGTGTAACCACACCCTAGCCCCGCCTCACAGCTGTTTCTTGTGTGTCATCATGTCCCCTGTCAGCTGTGTCTTGTAGTTTGGTTTCATGTTTCTAATTTTTAGTTGAGGTATTTTTGCCAAATATCAAGTTACCCCTCACCCTGGCACCTGTAGGTAATTTGATTAACTGAACTTTTTATTTGGTGTTCAGTCCCTGTCTAGGTAACACATGGTCAGCCTAAAAGTCATTTCATATGGTGAGTAGAATTTATTTCTTTTACTGTGAATAGAAAAGTACATTACATGGGCTACATTAAACTTCTGTTGTCTGTAATAACTTCTTTGACATAGGTTTGTTTTGCTGCAGGTCTTATGTTCTCAACAGATTCATTGTTTACAGTAAATGTAGTCTATTGATTTGTCCAATTTAATTTTTTTCCATAAATTACCATTTTGGGTCTATTTAAAGAAGTATTTCAAGGAAAAGAATGCACACATATACAACTTTGATGGACATGATTCAAAATATGCTTGGACCCCTACCACAAAAAGAACAGGGCAAGGGCACAAAGCAGGTTTGTATACTGTAAAAGTTTTGAAATATAAATATCTTAGGCCTGACATTGCTTGAATTTAATAAAAAGTATACATTATTTTTATTTTAAGAGATTTAACTTTTTAACATTTCACTGTAAAATGTCTAAACTGAGCATCTTAGCAGCTCACAATCAACCCGAGTTGTGTTACCAGAGCATATTTGCAGCGTCTAATGTAGGTAAAGTACAAACAGTTGGAAAGGAGATGGGGTGTTATTTAAAAGAGAATGATGCTAGATGCTGAACTTTTTCACTACACCTTCGCACAACTAGTGGGAAATGCAAATGTCAATGCCAGTTTAAATGTTGCTCAGTATAAATGCCACCTATCTTAGTCTTTGTAAAAATTCAGAATGTAACTACATAAGTAAAAAAAAGTAGCAGTATAAACACTAAAAGCTACATGAAATTAGGAGAAAATACTACATTTCAGCTGCAGCATTCTGTTTATTATTTAAGGGAATAATTTCATGAACATAGTAAGAGTCATGTGAGAGGACTCAAAAGGGAATACTTTATGATGAAATGGAAATTCTTAAAGTGAAGAATACCTAGCTGCCCTACTGAAGTGGAAAAAAGAATTGTCAAAGATACAGATGAAGGAAACAAAGTATGTGAGTCAAGTGGTCTGCCAAAATTGGAGAATTTAAAATGTTTTAATTTTAATTATGTTTTAATTTTAATTATGTTGAAGTTACATGTCGACATGTAGATCCATTTGTTTTGCTTATATAAAATCATTTTCCATCAAACACATCTTCAGAGCTTATTGTCTGTGTTTTTTCCTGTTATCTTACTGAAACCAATGGCATTAACCATCTACGTATATCCAGATCCTGATTTATAACTTAATTTAATTATTTAATAGTTTGAGGAATGTAACATAACAGGAAGCATATATTAGCACAGGGTCTATCCATCCATCCATTTTCTAAACCGCTTCTTCTTTTTCCGGGTCACAGGGAAGCTGGAGGACACCCAGGACAGAAGGCCAACCCATTGCAGGGCTAGCACAGGGTCATTTTATGAAAACAATTAAGTTTTAATTACAGTATGAACATTTATATGTTCTATTACACTTATCTTGGCCATTGTAAATATATATTAAATGGACAGTCTCTGAGGATTATGATCATGTAAGCCATTGCACTTTAAAATAAACAAAAGATAAAATCAATAGAATCAACAGAATAAAATATTCAAGTATAAATCTTCCTTACAACAAAGTGCAAGTCCTGATTTTCTCACAAAGCCCCACCAACATCCAGCTGAGGGCAGCATCCTTCAATAACCTTCCAAAACCTGTGTGGGCAAACCAAACTCAGGAATACAAGAGGCACAGTTTAAACCTTATCACAAACAACCGACACAGATATGTACCTTTGAACTAGTATTTTACTATGAACATGATTGAAATTAAATTCAAATATTACTACCACAAATATAACTGCCAATAACTACTAATCTGGAGTGAAACCACAAAAAGAATCATTTCTCTTTTCATATTCTTCATATAGTTGCTAGTTTATAGACTGTTAGCAGTTTGCTTGTTTAAATAGCATTATTTTGCTTTGACATAAAGGAAGTTCTTGATATGTCTTGGTTGGACATGTATTTCTCCTATAATCTTACAGCTCTGAATTACCAACCAAAGTTAAATGGTCAAGTCTGGGCTCTAGGTCCAGGTTGTAGGTTTCAGGTTCTATGTTTTTAATATTGGTCAAAGGTTTTCAAAAATCCATTCATTATACACATTACAATGGATTCCAAAGTTAAATCAGTATAACAAATTATGGTAAATGGGACCTTGTAGCCACAGAATGATCAGAGTGCCTATACTGAAACACCACCAAAGCACCTACACTGGTTAACAGAACTGGAGCAATGGAAGAAGGTGGCCTGTTTTGGTGAATCATGTTTTTTTCTATATATCTTGGGGACAACTGAGTGCATGTGCTTCACTTCTTTGGGGTGCGTTATGGGAAGAAGGCAGACTAATGGAGACAGTGTGATGCTCTGGGTAATGTCCTGCTGACATATCCTGAGCCCTGGCATTCATGTTGATGACACATACCACCTACCATAACATTATTGCAGAAGTATACCCCTTCATGGCAACAGTATCCCCTAATTACCGTGGCCTCTTTCAGCAGAACAATGCACCATGCCTCACTAAAACAATGTTCAGGAATGGTTCAAGGTGATGCCTCCTAGTCCCACAGATCTTAATGCAATTGAGAATCTGTGGGATATTCTTAAAACACTAGTTAAATCCATCTGCTTGTAACAAACAAGTACACAACACACAAGTTAGGGGGCATGCCAGTGAGGACACTTTCCATTGATTTTTCAGATGTGATCAGACTACTGCAGAATCCAAATAGAAGGGCTATAGTTCTTCAAAGGTGTTAACTCTCTGCCCAGGGTGATGACTGTTTTGGAGATGGCATCAGTTGCTGTAAGAATGCTGCACTTTGTTGATGTGGGGAGCTGTTGGATGAGCATATCACTCCAGCAGCTGCAGTTGCCTGCATTTTTTCCCTGTTGAAAAGAGGTCGGGGCAAGCTTGTTCTTGTATAGAGGTGGATGAAATCAGGTCGGTGCAAGTGTAGTCCCTATAATGAGCAGTAAAGCGATGTTCAAATGTGATAAGACTGTTCATACTCCAAACATAAATCCAGTCCTGCTGTGCTGGAACATGCCCAAGTGAGCCTCTGTGAACTCCTGGCTAACCCAGACCAGCTTATTGAATTTTCTCACCTTGTTTCTTTTTGCATACTACCAACCTCCCCCTGCTGCACTGGTATGACATAGGCCAAAAGCCTGAGCCTGCCAGTTGCAGTGTGGCACTCAGAACCACCAACACACCCCAGAATGTCAGCTTCACCCTTTAAGTCAAGTCAAGTCAAGTTTATTTTGATAGCGTTTTTTACAACTGATGTTGTCACAAAGCGGCTTTACAGAAACCGGGTCTGAGCCCCCAAAGAGCAAAGAGGCAAGAAAAACTCCCTAGCTGTAGGAAGAAACCTTGGGAGGAACCAAGGCTCAGAAGGGGGAACCCATCCTCCTCTGGTTGACACCGGACAGCAATAACAAACAAGAGAAAAGAAAAGGAGAAAAAAACTGGGCAGCAGCAGTTCTTTGTGTACAGGTGTCACAATGATTTTAGATCAGTTCTTTGGTGGATAAGGCTGTTCATATAGGCTCCTGAGCAGGATTGAGTGGGTTAAACTTCAACCAGTAAGACGGTATCAGGGTGGATCAGGCTGGTCCAGATAGAAAAATGGGACAGGATCACTGATAACTCAGCGGGGCAGCTCAACAGAGCAGGGGAGAGGGGAAGAGAGAGAGAGAGAGATTGTTAGAGATGCTAAAATGTTATGAGTGATTAAAAATTATATAAATTGTGCTTTGAGTGCAGGCAGGAGCTCCGACAAAACTCGCTATGACAGCATAACTAAAAGGGAAACATAGAAAGAAGCACAGACATGAGGGCATCCTGGAACATAAGGCAGCACAACAACTCGACTGTCAACAAACCTGAGTAAACATGTCAGAGTGGGGGGCGACAGCATCCAAACATCCCAGTTTACCAGAATACTCTATGCCTGAGACTCTCCAGATCTACCCCCTATCTAGAACTAACAGAAGGCTTGACTAAACAAATATGTTTTTAACCTGGACTTAAATATTGAGACTATGTCTGAATCCCAAACATAATTTGGAGGATATTTCCATTACTGTTGGGCTTCGTAAGAGAAGCTCTGGCCCCTGCTGTGACCTTTGCAATGTGGGGAACCAGCAACAGACCTGTACCTTTTGATCTAAGTAGGTGTGGTGGATCATAGGAGACCAAGAGTTCACTTAGATACTGTGGTGCTAGATAGTTCAGTGCTTTATAGGTCAACAGTAATAAAGGATAACAGTGTTTTATAGTCAATGAGAAATTTGATCGGGAGCCAATGCAGAGTAGGAAAACGGGTTAATGTGATCGTATCTTCTGGTTCTAGTAAGAACTCTTGCTGCTGCATTGTTGACTAATTAAAGCTTGTTTATGCACCTATTAGATCCAGACAGTAAAGCATTAAAATCATCTAACCAAGAGGTAACAAAGGCATGAACTAGTTTTTCTGCATTGTGTATTGACAATATATTTCTTATCTTAGCAATATTTCTGAGATGAAAGAAGGCAATCCTAGTAATATTATCTACATGGGCTTCAAATGAAAGATCGGGGTCACCAAGATCTTTCACTCTTGCGCAAGATGAAAAAGAATGGCCTCCAGATTTACTTTGTGATTGGACACCTTACTCCGAGCTGCAGGTGGCCCTATTTTATGAGTACTTCTGTTTTATCAGAAGTTTCTAGATTTTTTTTAATAAAAGGGAGGTTTGATATTGGCCTGTAGTTAGAAAGCTAGCAGGGGTTGAGGTGGAAAACTGAGTGGAAAACTATCTTTGAATGTCTATGCTTGCCTAGGACCCTGAGATTACCTGCTATGTCCGGCACCCTGGCTCCTGGGAAGCTCTTTCAGGTTTCTCAGCAGGTGCTTCACTGAGGAGAGCAAACCTGTTGGACACGTGAATTAGAGAGGAGTGGTGCTCTGGTGGGCGAGTTTTGGAGGCTCTGCGATTTCTATGCCACCAAGCCATCACCCAATTGCCCCACTAACTTTGGCTAAACTAGAGTATCCAGACTTTCCCCTACAGATACTGTGCTATTCTTACTTTTGCTAACCCTCACTAGAGTCTGGACGTGCGCCTCTAAAGCTGCAATCTTCTCCGTCAGAGAGCTAACTAAAGGACACTTATCACAAATAAAGTTATTACTAAAGATGGAGGAAGAATAACTTTACTGATGCTCTCTATGCAACTTTAGTTTGTGGAGGGATGCCAGTTAAAACCTTATGCAATTGATAGTTTGTTTTCTATTAGGTTTTCTTTTGCCCAATTTTGACCAGTGTCTGAATGCCTTTTGGAGTTTAATAATGTGTTTTTATTATTATGTGCAATATTATAATTAGAGTAAAGAAAAGTCCCATGACTCCCAAATGAAAAAGTCGAGGGTTTGGTATACAAAGGCTCTAAAAATGTCATCCAGCCTGTGTTTTCTTGATTTTTGCTTTTGGTAACCTGTTAGATTATATAATAAGGGAGTCGTGATAAAAATGGTAAAGGCAGTAATATTTACAAAGTTTTCATTTTAAAAATATTATATATTTTTGTCCCAAAAATGACAAAATACATCTCAAACCACTTTACACTACATCCCAGTTTGATTAATTTTATTTCAGTCATGGCTTTAAAAGAAGACCCAGCATCCAGGATCTCACCCAAAATCTCAGAATATCTGATCCTCAGATGCTGACTATGTCGCGATCTAGGGGTGTTCTGGCAGCAAACGCAGGCAGGACGGACGTAGATAAAGGGGCTTTATTATAACAAGACGTTAACTCAAAAACACATACAGACGCAAGATCGAGATAGTGATGCACAAGCATACAAACATAGACTGACAAAGGAGGAATGCCCACGGAAGCCTTTAAACCTTTTGATAATTGCCCACAACTGAGCCCGAGCTTCAGCCCAGCTGTGGGGGCGGGGCCAGGGTGTCCTCCTGACATGCCCCCCCTCCTAGGAACACCGTCCTGGTGTGGTAATCGACGCAACAACTGAGCAATGTCCTGAGGGGAGGGGCGGGGGGGGAAACACAAGACCTGCAAGGACACCTGACAGTGAACTTAACTAAACACACAAACCACCCAACACACCACACAACACCCGGTGAAACAGTGCTGGGGTAAACACAAAGTCCACATCAGTGCTTGTAATGTCTGTGTAAACAAAAACGGTGACAGTCCGAGCTTCACCCCTGAAGTCCTGGGGAGCGAGGCTTTCGTGGTCGGCCTCGGCGACCCTCTCTGCGACCTGGTTCCCCTCGCTCTGGAGCTAGCCCCTTTGGCTTACTCCTTTGTCCTGGGGAGCTGAGCCTCTGGCATTGTCAACTGCGACCCGGATGTGGTGTTCTTTTCCGGCGCCGACAGCTGCAACCCGGAAGGAGCAGGAGCCTCCGGCGTCGGCTGCTGCAACCCGGAAGTGGCGGGCTTGCTCGCTGCCGTCCCCTTCTTGACACGACGCCCCCTGGCATTCCCCAGCTTCCGCTCTACCCCCCAGAGCTCCGGCGACGTGAAGACAGAGCCGGTCGTTGTTGTCGACCCCTTGGGGGTATGGGAGGGGCTTCAGGCGCCACCTGCAGTTCCGTAGCGACGACACTTGACAGCTCCGTGTTGACAGCATGCGGCAGCTACGTTTCAGCGCCGCCTTTATACTGCTAGTGAGAGGGGGCCTCTGGCGTATCCTGCTGCATCAGGGCGTGTGCGCTCCCCTTCGCCACCCGCCTTTGTATGCCAATGAAGCTCCTTTGGGGCGTCTTTCGAGGCGCGGCGGTGGAGCTTAGATCCGGCGTGGGCTTGGATGTCTCAGAGGGCGGCAGCGGTGCTACGAGCTGCGGCGTTACTGACGCCTGCACAGCTGCACTGCGCTTATCCCTAGGAGCCCCTCCTTCTGTCTGTGTGGCGAATTCCCTGGTTACACACTCCCTTCGAAGTGCGGTTTCCTAGGGGGTCACCACAGAGCTTTCTGGCCCAGTGACTGAGTCCCCGCGGGCTCAAGCGACCGGGACGAGCAGGCTGCGGGCAGGGGCGACCCCGCTAGCACACGGAGCCGGGCTCTCGCCACTTGGGACCTCTCTGGACGAGACACTGCAGCGGCCCCCTCGCCACGCCCCCCATTGCGCTTTCTGCACCTGGGCGTGGCCGAGGATCTGCCAACAGCCTCGGAGGAGTGATTAGCCCCTTCCCCCTCAGATGTGCTCCTCCGTGTTAGCCCCAACGTCAAGTGTCCCTCAGAGAAGAGGCCCAACTCCGATCCACTGTCATTGGCGGACCCGGAGTCCCTCTCTCCCCCCCAGGTTTTTCCTCCACCTGGAGGGACATCTCCCCCTTGTCCAGGAACGCGTGCACCACCGAGATCAGCCTCCCCAGCCTCTCGTCGCCGTCGACCATACTCATGCCTTGTTCGTTGATGCGTTCTGCCGCTGCTGCCGTAGTGAGGTCAGTCTATCTGTCGCAATCCAGGGGTGTTCTGGCAGCAAACGCAGGCAGGACGGACGTAGATAAAGGGGTTTTATTATAACAAGATGTTAGCTCAAAAACACATACAAACGCAAGATCGAGACAGTGACGCAAAAGCATACAAACACAGATGGACAAAGGAGGAATGCCCACGGAAATCTTTAAACCTTTTGATAATTGCCCACAGCTGAACCCGAGCTTCAGCCCAGCTGTGGGGGCGGGGCCGGGACGCCCTCCTGACACTGGCTTGAGAAGTCAAAGCAGAAGCTCCTTATAATAAATCAGGATTATATTTTGATTATTCTACAGAATGTCCTGGGTTTTAGGTGAGGCTCACTAACTGCAGCAGAGAGGAGGACCTCATCAAAATACACATAGATGTTATAAAAATACTCAATAAAAAAAAGAAATGGTCATCTTCATTTGGTTACACACAATCCAGTGAATGCATGTCCAGAATTTGTATTTACTAAAGTTATTGCATATATTTGTATGAGGTGATTTCCTGTATTTTTCTAGCATTTTTTCTTTCTCCAGTTTGCAAATGCTGCTCTTTAGAGGAGATAAAATATTAAGCCAGAGGTAAATGTATTTCTAATATTGACTTTTTATTAAGTCTATTAGCATATTACATTATTTTTTAAAATCTTTTGCATTATACATTTTTAGTGTGAAATTGCATCAGTTTTGTAACATTGTAATGACAGCTGTATCGTATTAAGCAAGGCAAGTTTAAAAAGAAAATGAAGCAATAAAATAAGGAACAAAATAAAATTAGGAGAAGTAAAATAAGGTTTAAAATATGTTAAAATGATACAGATAAAGAGTGCATTATTTATGGGCAAGTATAGTTATGGTATAGTTATGTAGAGCCTTTGTTTAACTGAAGACTGAGGAAAACAAGGCACGTTTTTAGGTTCTAACTAGTTTTTTTTTTTTTTTTAAACTGGTCACAGATGGGGCGGATCTGATCTCTAAGGAGAGCTGGGTCCAGCAGTTGGCACAATGACCTGCTGATCTGAGACCTTACAGATATTTATCAAACATTACAGCTAAATATTTATGGCCGAAACCATTGAGTGACTTATAAACAATGAGTAAGACTTTGAACTCAGTGCCATATCTGATTGGAAGCCAGTGTAAGGACATGAGGAGTAATGTGCTCTTTTTTTGTTTGTTTTGTTAAAATTCTAGTAGATGCATTTTGGATGCGCTGTAGCTATTTGTCTTTTTTGGGATGCCACTGAGAAGGCCATTGCAATAATCAGCTCTGCAGGTTATAAAGGGATGAATAAGTTTCTCCAAATCTTGTCTTTAAACAAAATCTCTAACCTTAACTATTTTCTTGGGATGCCAGAATGCTTATTTTGTTATAGCTTTAATGTGATTAATGAAACTATCATGTTATCCATGATTACAGCAAGATTTTTGGCCTGGGCTATGATCTTTTTAGCCTTAGATTCCACTCATTTGCAGCCTGATTATTTAGTTCCCAAACAAAACTATCTCTTTCTTGTCGTCATTAAACTTTATTAATTATGCAAATTCTGAAAATAAATTTAGAGAAAGCTCTGGATAATGCTCAGTATGATATAATGGTGCATAATGTTAAGGTAACATTTCACAAGGCACTATATCTGGGTGAAATGATAAAGAAAGTCCAACATGTGAGGTGTAACAGGAACATGCTTTTCCTCTCCTGTTATTTAAAAAAGCTTGACCTTTGACTGAAGTAATCAAGCTATAGGGGAAGTCCTGCTTTGCGAATTTCCCCACAAATGAATATGCTCCAGTTTTGCATTCTGCAGATGTATGCCAGAAATACCTAAGCTGTAAAATCTAGCTCTTCCTGTCCTGGATGCACAAGTTGTTTGTGGAAGCTTAAGCCTTGCTGGAAGCAGATTAGCATGCTGGAAACCAGGCTTGATTTGTGAACACATTGTGGCTGGAATGGATTTGGATGTTAATGTCTCAGTCATAACAGCTGGAATGAAGCCTAATGTAGTTGTAAAGGAAACCCCCACATGTGCTAATTTCTGTTTCTCGGTCTTTGTCTTGTGAATTCATTATTCACAACAATAGAACCCAGCATTACTCACCATCATAAAGTAAGATGAGAAAGTTTATAAGAGCTACCTGGAATGTTAATCTGTTTTAATACTGATTTAATAAGCCCTTTGGGAAGGTAATCTCATTTTTTACAGATCTGAAGTCTGCTTCAGTCTAAATGAGCAATTGAAAGACTCCCCAAAAAGACACATACTGTAACTACAAACATAACACACAAAAATGCTGTAAAATATTTATAAATCACTCTTTTACAAAAACAGTTGTCAGCAACTTTCATGAAATGTAAGGCTTCATCACACTTCATTATCAAATATTTCAATATGCTGACATCAAACAATGTCAAATACAGTTCAGTATGATAATATAGTAATGCTGCCTATTTCACACACACTTTTGAGAAGAAATTCCTGCTTGAGTAGAGTGGATCCTGGTCCAGGCTGTCAGTCTCTTTTGGTATATTTGGCTCTCTGAAGTCTGAGAAAGTCTTCTTGATGTTTCTGAGGTCTGAGGTAGGGAGGTTTGCTTTAAGATACAGCCAGGCACAGACATGGGCTTCACTATAAAGGCCAAATATAGGAAAGGGTTATTACCAAGATGAAAAGGTTCTATTTTACTAAAATATTAACACTAAAATGTTTTAAAAGAGCTGTACCTGAAGTCAGGATAGGTTTTAGACAGATCCACAACCTCTAATTCAATAGAATGTGGATCTCTTAGTGTCAACAGTTCAGCTAGTCTTGGCAGGAGGTTTTTCAGGTCACCCAGGTTTGACCCCTATCCAAGAAATCAAATTGAAAAAAAAATTACACATATTTTTTGATATTGTGATGCATTGTGTGTGTGTGTGTGTGTGTGTGTTATACTTACGGCCTCAGTAAAGAGGGTGTGTATTTTCTGGCTATTGCCATGCAATGCTTCAGCTGCCTGTTGTTGCTTTTTCTCATCTACAAGTTTGATTTTCTTCTTCATCAACTTCCTAACATACTCTGCCAACACTTCTTTGTGAAGCTGACTGAGCAGCTCCTGTCAATCAACCAATCAATCAATCAATTAGTCAGTCAGTGAGTCAATCAACACCAGTAATCTTCAGTCTATTATCTCCATCCCAATAGATAAATAAGCCTAAGCACTAATAACTTACGTTAAGGCATGTTTTGTCCAAGTTTGTAAGTTTCTGAATGTGTGTTTCCACTCCTTCAAGCAGGTCACCGCACACATTTTCATTGTGTTTAAGCCACTCTCGAGTACCCAGTTTGGCATACTTTCCCTGTGGAAGAACACAAACAGGTTAACATCCTCTACACCTTATTGGCCAAATAAAATAATCTAAAGTGAACTAAGATAAAAAACAATAAAGAGCTAATAAGTCTACAGTGGGTACTGATAAAAATAAAGGAAAGTTTTTTTATTAAAACATTAACTGGATCTGAATTACCTTCAGGTCTCTGTGTATAGGCTTGGTGAAATAACCATGGCAAAGTTCTCTTATGCTGGACAGCAAAGTTGCACACTCAGTCCTGATATTGGCAGGAAAGAGTTGCTGGTTCTTTGTTAGGTATTCCCTAAGGAAAAAACAAGTCTTTCACTGGGATCTTGTCAATATTATTATTTCATATTACCATGCTCTGGCAATTTGGATGCTTACTTGATTTGTCTGATACAGAGAAGGTTTGCCTTCAATACAGCTTCAGTGTTCCCCTGATTATCCTCAGTGATGCTCTTAATGAAATCCTGGTACCTAAAAAGACAAAACGTGGTCATAATCATAAGTTATCATAATACTAACAGTATTTGAAGGAAGGTTGCAAAAAAAAGCCACTCACATTGTGAGAAATTCTTTAATCTGGTGTATGATCCTCTGTGGCTTTGAGCAAGAGCCCAAAACTTCCTGTGCTCCCTTTAGAGTCCCATGGACACACTGCCAGAGAAAGACATCATTTTCATTCAGAATATCACATCCTCACATTGCACAGCCTTTATTTAATTACACTGCTTTTAGTAAACTGTATATTCCATAATACCTGAATTACATCAATAGCTAGAGTGCTGATGTAGCATCCGTCCCTCAATTCAGGCTCAGGTTTCTCCACTTTTAAAATATTTTGGAAATATCTCTGCACGTCATTCTAGGAACACGAGCAAGAGAATGACAAAACAAAGTCAGCAAGTCAAAACAACTCAACAACCAAGCTCATAAACTATTCATATTGAACTGTTTTATATGATATGTACCTCTGTTTTGGTCAAAAACTGTTCTTCTAGTGGCTCAAGCATTTCTTCAGGAAGCAGTGCTTCAAATTCTTCATACTTGATCTCCTCAATAAGTTCTTCATGTCTATAAATACTGCAAAAAGCAAATAATGGCTCAGTGATGGAATATATAGCAAAGCAGCGGTTCATTTGATAGTTACATAATGTCCTTGTCTTACCTGGGGTAATGTTTATTCACGCACTGCAGTATACATAAGCAGTCATCATCACTCAGCCCATATTCAGTGATTTCCCTGAGTTTGGCACTAAAGGCCTGGTGGTACAATGTAGCATAGAGTTTACACACATTTTCTTCTGGGTAGCAGCTCTTCACATTATTGGCCACATATAGCAGATCCTCTTTAATCTGTTTATTCTTCCCTGTGATCTCCTTATGCACTGAAGATGTCATTTCAATGTTTCTGTCCAACTGTGTCTCTTCCATTCTCCTTTTAACCATATTTTGAAGTTTCGAGTCATGTGTCCTCCTGCAGCATAAAGGCCTCCATGGAGGTCGCTCATTTTCTGCAACCCCTTCCCATCTCTTGTCCTGCCCCGCGTCTTGTTGTATGAGTAGGACTGCCTGTGTAAGCGCCGCTTTTTCCTCTTCTGTTTGAACTTTGAAGGAATTCTCCACTGTTAACCATACCTCCTTTAACAGATCTTCAATGTCTTTCCTCAGATTTTGTTCATAGTCCTCCTCTTCCTCCACCAGGCCCTCATTAGATCCCACTCCATATTGTTTTACTGAAAACAGACGTTCCTCTTGGTTGATGAGCTGCTTCCCTGCTGCTGCAAAGTGCTGCTCTTTTAGATTCTGCCTAAAAGTCAGTGGAGCCTCTGAAGATACAGAAACACAGAGAACACAAGGACAGCATGAACCTTCTCATAGCATGCACAGATCACCAGTAACATAGCTTCACACAAAACTATATGCAATGTGTGTAGAACATCATCATTACATATATTTGGCTTATGGCTTCTTAATTTGGGGGTACATGAGTGTTAAAGTTTTCTAACCTGCAGGATGATTGTCATCATTCTGTACCTGGGAATTCTTTTTGAAAAATGGGAAGTTTACTTTTCGAAATTTTGGAAATTTGGATTTAGATGAGTTGGCTTTGTCTCCAGCGGGTGGTGATGTAACAGTCATCTTCCCTTTAGGACAGAGAACAAAAACAAAGTCACACAAATGTCTAAAGGTTGAATAAATGTTTAAACATGGTACAATAAACACACAACACTTTTTAGTTTTTATTACAATTCAAGTAAAAGCAGCTATGCTTATTGTGTTTTTTAATGTTTCAAACTTTATTTGTAGGGATGTGAAAAGATGTGTATTTTCAGTAATATGTCAGGTTTAGGCAAATAATCACAAAGGTACATTTTGTGCCAAATTTCTAAATACTGTTAAACAGTTAAACAAAGTAAAACGAGCCCTGTAGACATGTGATTTTAGTGTTAAATTATGATACACAGCCCAAATATTAGATACACACAGACCGAGACACCAATTTTAAATAAAGGTGGCTGAAAGAGCAATGTGGTACTTACCGAGTCTGCTCAGTCTCACTGCTCTATTGCTCTTGTGCTCTTTTATTCCCACTGCATCCCCCCTGCACTGATGACGTTTGTTGGGAGGGGATGTGACAACTGGTGCGTTGGGCAGCGCTTTCCCGTGAGCACCGTTTTAATTCCCCTAAACTGAGAACTGTGCTGCCTGGAAAGCCACGGGAAATGACTTTTTTCCACCGGTCTTTAGACACGCCACGCCCTCCTGTGCTGCGATTGGTCAGTAGTCGTACTCGCAAGGGATTTACCGATCTAGAATGCCTTTGACTAGGTGGTGGGAGGGTAATTGACAACTACTGGCCAATCGTAGCGGTGGGGGGCGGAACATGTCGAAAACGGGTGGATATAATAATCTCTTCTGTGCAAGAACTTTCCCGAAAATTGAAATGTCTGGCAATTGTGATCGGACGCCAGGCAATTCGTTTTAGAAACACAGACCCGTGTAAAATTCCTTATTATGCAATGTCTTGAAAAATCATATATTCATTTTTATCCCAGTAAAAATCAGACTGCTATACTTGCCATATTTAGGCCTATACCAGATTAAACAGAGCTCTTACCCTCATCAGCCTCATCCTGATCGCCATGCTGAGTACAAAAACAGGCAAAAGACTTTACACAAGACCAAGAAGATGCCATATTACAGCACAGGAGCCCTCTCTTGATGCTTGGCATTACTGTACTAAACAGGTGTTTTGTAGTTTACAAAAAGTCATGTGATGGAGAGCGGAAGGATAGACAAAGTGGTTTCACCTATGTGGGCTCAACCACAATTGCTTGTGTAATACATTTGTGCTTTAGAAAGAAAAAAACTAACTGATGCTAAGATAATTAATCTCAGCAACCTCTGTAACCTAAATGGCAGAAGAGGCAAACTGCACCACTTGAAAACTGCATGTAAAATAAAGATAAGTGTAAAATGCTTGTAATGTTTTCTTTAAAAAAAAAAGGTAAGGTTTTAATCAGGGTAGTCATGCATAGACCGTATATATTCATAGCAGTAAATAATTTCTGTTCTCTAAAACATTCAGTAATATGAAAGAAGAACAAATTCCAGTCAGAAAATATGCTTATTTTTAAATAAGAAAAAATTACCAAAGTTGTGCTCATACTTTTATCTGCTATTTCAATGTCAAAAAATGTCTTTTAAAGAGACTAATCAGACCAGCCTATTAGTTAATAATGATCCTTTAACGTTTCACTGACATTCTTTGACAAACACAAAATCATCTGAGTGCTAACATTTACCAGAATCCACACATCACACACTGAATTTGTGAGGACACTTCATTGATTTGTGGAATACAGTATCTCAGTAACACTCAGTATACATTTAAAGTTAACCAATTACACACAACCCTAACCTTAACCTTAACCTCAGTAACCAAATGGCAATCTTTTCATTTTTTTCTAAAAAGTTGAATTTGTGGTGAAAGCAGTACATTTCTTCATGTGGGCCAGCCAAATATCCCCACTTGACAGGTTTCCATTATTCTTATTTTTATGTGGGCACACAGACACACAGACACAAACACACAGACAGACACAGACAACCATACACACACACACACACACACACATACACACATATTTTTAATCTGAAATCAGGGGAGATTCCACCAAGCTAGCCTCATGCAATATCAAGGTCAAATACAGTGTAAGTACTGTGGGAGTATTATGAAGTAATACAGCTATAACATCAACTATAGCATTAAAAGCAATAAGATAAACTGCTTCATATAATAGCATGTTGAACCAAATATGTGAATTGTACTGACTGAAGACAACAGGCAAGACCACTGGCGTTCAAAGGGTCAACAGGAGATGATAACAGGTATTAAACTAATCATCCCCGTAACAATAGTTAACAGATAAGAGATGTGTAGGCTGGGGGATGAATGATTTTTTAGGTAAGCTGAACATGCAGAAAATGTGTTTTTCTTTTTGAACCTTTGCCCAGTCGTCTTGCTGTGTAAGGACAGTTGAAACACACTTATAATGTGAGATCTGAGGACCACCCTTCAGATCGGTTCCAGTATGGGGCTGATCTCCTTTGCGCAAAGTTTTAAAATAAAAGAGGTTGAAGAGAAGAAAGAAAGAGTTCTGTAATTGATGACCAGAACAGGGATTCTCCGGACCAGGAGTTGCATGGTAGGCAGTGGTTTGAGTGCAACAGTACATATCAGACACACACTTGATGCAATATGAAGATGAAGAATTAAAAATAAAATATATATGTAGAAAAAGAAAAGACAAGAAAAGAGGAAATCTCTTTAATATGGTAACTTCTGCTTTCACTAGTTACCGTGACAGTATTGTTGCTTAAGTATGATCATTATGTGAAAATGACATACAGCGACACATCAATGATAATTTTAAAATGAAGTAAAGGTTTTTTTCTTTAGGGTGATGTACAGTCTATGTATAGCCTAGATAAGATATAACAACATAAACATTGAAGTTAACAGGAAAAAGTGGATAAAAAAGGAAAGAGGGTAAATCCTGTTTACATTGTCATTTCCAGACTTTCAGTTTAACAACATTGACTGCTATAATAGGACAACTACTGTTTATTTCTTTCTAATCTTGGACAGCTGACCTCAGTTTCAGGATTTTTAATGTTTGGGCTGGGGTATTGTAATGTGCCGGTAATGACAGTACTGTGATACACATATGATAATACCATAAACAATCCTGCACCAGTGTCAGGATTGGAGGAGACTTGGATCCAAATGCAAACTCAACAACACCTTTTATTTGCATTATGGAAACAGGTAAGTCCATCAGGCAGAAAGGTAGAGTCAAAAACAGTCTGAGGTTGAGTAGGAGCAAACAGGAACACAAAGGCTAAGGCTAATGCTAAGGTCTATGAGAGAAAGCTAAGGTCGGTACACAAAGACTATGGGTGCTGATGCTAAGGCTAAGGATATTCATTATCACAAGGATTAGGATACTGCTGGTGGAACAGACAGTAGGCTTCGCACCCTCCTAGTGTTGGGTGCGAGCTTAAGTAATGTCCCTGATTAGTCCCTTCATCCATGCCACCTGTGCCAGGCTGTGCGTGGCAGCCATAAGTGAATGCGCTCTGAGCAACCTAGGCGTTTTGTCGTGCCATTCAATTGACTTCAATATGAAGTTACATTTGAGTTTGTTTCCCTCTGTTTAACGCCAACCAGCAGCCCTGTAAACTGTGTGGTTTGATGTTTATCCGTTATCCTTTATAATTAGCCAAATATGGATCAGTTGTCTTTATTAGACCTGAACCTTGACACCAACATGTATAAAAACAGTCAGCATTCGATCTGCACTCACCCGATGCCACAAACATTAGGAAAACGCTTGATTCAGACATCTATGTAAACAGGGCCCAAGTCTAACCATGAAAGATTCCAAAGTGTTTATGACGCTTGAATTATTTTATTTCAGTTATATATCATACATTCAACTCAAAATGGCTGAAATATTTATTAGTCTAACACTGACATTCCTACTGGTATTGCTTTAGTGTGCATCATGTGTGCCTGACAGTTGTGCAGAATAACTATATTTTCTCCAGCATTTCAGGAAAAACAGCATGTATGCATTGTTTTGTTGCATATATTACACTCTTGAGTGTTTTTGCATGTTTGCTGTGTTTGTGTGGGATTTACTTATGGACCAAATGTCCAATGTAAAACAGTATACTTAAAAACTCTTGAGTGTAAAGATTATGACATATTGATTGTAACCTTGCATCTCCATTAACTTTAATTATTACTTCAACAGTTTGAACACATTAGTTAGCTAGTTTGGGCAACAGAAACTGCACAAAATGTACTAAAAAATATCCCTGAGGCTTTTGAAAATTTATTTTTTTAATCAGAAAATAAACAAAATGTCATTTGAACAGGGGTGTTCAAACTTTTGCATGCATCTGTATGTATAAACCACTTTATAATTAATTCATTCTGTGACTACAGCAATGGAAAAACAAGCAATTCTAATGTAATCTGTGCTACCACTGCATCAAGTACTTTGGTTAGTATAGTATAGCAAATACAATGTTCTTATTTATATGCAATATTAAATCTTGAATACAGAATATTGGAAGACTGTAGATACTAAATATGTTTGTATCCATCCTTTTTCTGCACATCCTCCTGACTC
Source organism: Arnoldichthys spilopterus (assembly GCA_037974385.1). NCBI lineage: Eukaryota > Metazoa > Chordata > Actinopteri > Characiformes > Lepidarchidae > Arnoldichthys > Arnoldichthys spilopterus. The sequence continues at coordinate 17,464,246 of JBBPDA010000145.1, forward strand.
CTATTTCCCTCCCAAATCTCTTGTAACTTGTTTCTTCCTTTCCTTTAGTCATTGTCCCATTCCTTCCTGTGTTTCTTCTGTGTGTCACAAAGCTGTGAAATAATTGTTTTGTCATTGTCTCTTTCCTTTACCATGGCTGTGGCTTAGCATCAAAGGCAGACAAATGCGTACATGAAGTCCTTCTTTTTTGTATTTCAATATACAATGCAATTTTGTCATTTGGGACTGTTAGGCAGAAATTCTGAAAGGGTACAAATGAAGTATAGGTAAAGCAACAATCAGATTTCAAAAGAGCAAAGCAATCCCCTCCACTGAGGCTCTTTCTAAGACACCCAAATCATAGACATGTACCAGCATGAAAGGATCACAACAAACAATACTTATCTAAGGCACTAAAATACCCTTTTATACATAAATTTTACACAAGCAATATTTCTCTTTTGTATATAAAAAAAGTCTTTAATGATTTTTAAGCTAAAAAATCGAACAATAGATGTATTAAACAGACTACTCTGGAATGTACAGTGCTGTCCTACAAACAGTGTTTCTCTAAAGTGGCAACTTTAGCTTTAAAATATGCCATTTGCTTTACCCACTGCTGGTTCTCACACTAAAAGCTAAAAAACGGGAAAACATACGCCTTTATATTTAACCTCTTAATTCCATTATAAATCAAATCAGGTGTCAAGGCCTCTTTGTTGCTGTACAATCATTGGAGATGTGTTTTAAAAGCCCTGATATTATGTCTTGAAACTGCCTGTAAAACAAACATTTACAGCAGGGGTTCTCCAAAGGAAACTCCAAATAAAAACAAACAAACAAGAAAGTGCCAGATATAATGTGGTGCCAGACAGAATAATCTTTAAGACTTTCATGCGATAGCTTAATAATAATAATAATAATAATAATAATAATAATATGAAGATGATTATCACAACTGTGTGTGAACTGATTAGAATGTTTCTACTTAAGAGCTTATCAAACAAAGTGTGAAGTATAAAAAACAGATCATTATTCGTAGCAGTTTTTATGCCTAACTGTCTGGGATAAGGACAGAGAAGCAGGAGAAAGGCATATTGGCTAGACAGTCTGTGTTGACTGCAGGCTGTATGTCAGCAAAGAAAGCATGCTGCATGTTCCTTGCTGTCCTGGGTAGCCTTTTTAGCTCTGATAGCTTCTGCAGGATTGCTTGTCTTTCCCTTCCTCGGATCATGCCACGGAAAAACAGCACAGCTGAGAGATGTTTTTTACTGTGAAAGAAAAAAGATGGTATTTAAAGCATTTCTTGAACCGTGTGCACTAATAGTTTGATGAATCTACAAATACTTGCAGTAACAACATTTGTATAAATCATAAACAGCAATTTCTGGGAACATGACTGGAAAGTCCAGGCTCTATTAGTGCCCTCATCCTCCCTTCCAAATCTGCTCCCACATCCTTTCCTGTAATTAAAAAAGGCCGGCACAGGGTGATCCCCTGCTTTCTATGGAAAGGATAAGTGAGTCATTTGTGACAGATTCTGGATTTCACTTCAGAAAGCTTGTGCATGGAGTAAAAACCACAAAACATTTCAATTTTATAAAATGTATGCAATCTTGTACTGGCAAAACAATTGTACCAAAAAGCTGTGTACTAAGAATGTACTGGTCTGGTGGCAAAACATTCAAGCCAGATGTCAGCATTCTGCCTCATAATTTAGAGCAAACCATGAAGAGTGGGTGCAAAACATTATTTATCTGATCAGTAAAAAACAGTAAACAGTTTGTTATATTCTGCCCAATTCTGGACGTAAATTAATCAAATAATCCAGACAGAGTATATTTCAATATGTCTTTTACTGGACATTTCTGAACAGCTGACTACAATGGTTTCCACCTTGTAGTATATTTACATTTATTCATTTGGCTGACATGGAGCAGTGTAGTGGGATGGTACCTTGCTCAAGGGTACCTCAGTAGTGCCCGAGCCGGGACTTGAACCAGCAACCTTCAGGTCCCTAGCACAATATCCTAACCACTAGGCCACAACTGCCTGAGTATATATTATCTAGCACTAATAAACATAGGCTGTAAGGCCTCACCTGATATCTGGATAGTCATCAAGCATTGGCTTTAGATTATTCTTTATTTCACTCTTATTTCTTTGTCCGATGATCTTGCTCAGGTGGTCCCCAACTGGGTAGAGCCATTTCTGTGCAGAATTCTATAGAGAATGATCAAAATAACAGTAAGATAATAAAATAAGCAAATAACACAGTAGACTTTTAAACATTTCGACATTTACTTTATAAGGGGAAGATTTTTAAATGTTGTACTGTAAATAAAAATTATCATGCAAATTAATTCATGTGACCACTGATATATTCGAAACGGTCCTGACTGCTTTGTCAGTTTTAGTATTGTGCTTCTATAATTGCCAATACAGACTACAACCTTACCGCCATTGTGGATGAAATCTACATTAAGAGAAGACGACAGTAGTACAGTGGCTTTGCACTTTAGCACTGTCAATAACACTGAGGTTCAAACCATAAGTGAAGAGCAGTACATTGATTTTTTGGCTGGTGTGAAACTTTAAGCATAAACATATTTTCAAGATTTGCTGTAGCTATTGTTCTGCTTATTTTCAAAACAGCTCATAACTTTAGGTAGACTTACAACCCCATTTCCAAAAAAGCCAGGATGCTGTGTAAAGTGTCAATAAAAAGTTGTTAATCTATATAGTATAGAGCAAAGATAACATATCAGTTATTCAAACAGGAATTGTTGTCAGGAAAACGTTTCATAGAATTGGGAAGGTTAACAAATGACTGGAAGTTGTGTATTTCTAAAAATGTGGTCAGTGGAATAAAAAAGCATCTCTAAAAAGACTGAAAAACTGTGTGGGGAGAAGAATAACATTCCTGAACTTCAAATTGCTAATAAATGATCTACTGTGCAAAATCACAGTCAGGGGAAAGAGGAAAACTGTAACAAATCAAAATTTTAAATTGTTTGGAAAATGCATCCTCAGGGCTAAAGAGGAGTGGATAGGAACCAAATGGCTTGTTATCAGCACACAGTTCCAAATCCAGCATCTGTGATGGTATGAAGGTTCATTAGTGCACAGGGCATGGGTAGCTTGCACAACTGGAAAGAAGCCATTAATGAACGTTAACATCCAAACATAGTTTTTTTTCAGGGAAGGCCTTGCTTATTTCAGCCATCCGTGCCAAACTGCATTCTGCACGTAATACATCAGCATAACTGGGTGCTAAACTGGCCTGCTTGCAGTGTGGACTTTCACCCATTGAAAACATTTATTGCATCATGAAATGAGAAATATGAAAAAAGTGAAACACAGACTTAGGGCAGCTGAAATCCAATATGAATGGAATGACATTTTACTTTCAAAATTCAGAATCTGGTGTCCTGATTTCCCGAATGTTTAACATGCCCCTGTCCTAACTTTTTTGAAACATTTTGCTGGCATCAAATAAAAAAAAAACCATCTAATTACTCAGTTTCAGTTTCAACATATGTTATTTCAATTTAAAATTGGGTTAAATATGGGTTTAAATTCTGTTTACATTTTTTGCACATCAAAAAATTTTTTTAAATGAGGTTGTAAACCTGAATCTGAATGTGAATAACATAGGCTTAGGTCAAATGAACCTTACACTGTGGACCGTGAGAAACACAAAGAAAACAAACTGAAGTGGGTGTACCATTTCCTGGAAGAGCTCACTGAGTTCACCCCACTGCTCGCTCATTTTGGAGGCAGCTCTTTCATTCTTCCTGTTCTTGCATGAGTAGTTATTCTTCATCAACTGTGAGACATACTCCTTCACCACAAAGTAATGCACCTCACTCACATGTGTCTGTAGATGAACACATGAAAAAGGTTACTGGGGAATGAAAGTGAGGCAACTGAGGTGAAACTGAGGCATTGATAGATGATACTGAATGCAAATACTGCATTTGAATAAATAAATGGTAATTTCAGGCAATCCCCTTTAAGCAACAAAACAGAGAACTATACACTTTCACACTCTTCTCAAGGGTATATTAGAGGAACACATGCCTTGTGTAACTGTGGATATGAAGGTCATGTGAGTTCCATATTGACTAACTGGTCATCTGAAAGAAAATCTGAAAACTCCCTTTTATTGTAACATATTCTGCCATAGAAACTAGACAACAAATTGTAAAGAGTATTTTAAGTGGCCAGAAATAACAGTGATGCACAATGTATTGTCTGGCTCACTATTGGTTTCTGTAGTGTTGTTGTCATTTTATCCAATTTGAAAGTAGTCAAATGTGCGTGTGTGTGTTTGTGAGAGAGAAAGAGAGACAGGGAGTAGAGGCCTTTAGACCTGTACATGCTGAGGACTCATGTGTTTGCACTGCTGAGACAAAGTTTTGAGCCTGTTAGCTAGTTGTTGGAAGTCTTCATCAGAGGACAGCCACTTCCTTGTCATCATCCTCCTCAAAAAGAGCTGTAAAGAGCACAAGCAAAATTGCTTTGTTCATTGAATCATGAGTCATTCTGTTTATCTAGAATACAATCCATTCTACTCTGAGCTTTCTGCAATCAGTTGGCCTCCTGCCCTGGGTGTCCCCTGCCTTGGGCCTGTAGTTAGCTAGGATAGCTGGCTCCAGCTGCCCCGCAACCCAAAATGGAAGAAGCGGTTTAGAAAATGGATAGATGGATGGATGATCCATTCTGAACTAGAAGCAGCTTTTCCTTTTTGTTTTTCATATATTTTATAGAAATTGTTATGTTAGATGTATTTGTGTCATAAATTAGAGACATTAAGCATAAACTAGTCCCAATAATATGGTAAATGTGAAAAGAGTAACTTTAGGCCACATTAACCTTTAAAATTATGCACTGATCCAATATATTGGGTTCACGTCAGCAGCAATAGGTTAGTATTAGATTCCACTGGACAGATGTGACTGATCAACTTTTGATGCTTTTTAGGCATTGTCAATAACTAAGCAACCAATGAATGGGAAAGGAGCCAGGGGACTTGCCTGTGAATCTTTGTGTGTGTGTTTAGGGAGAGAATGGAATATAGAATACAGATTTTGAAAAGTAGTAACTAAAGCTTAAGAATTTGAAAACATTGGCCCTTGCAGGCTGCAGAAATCTCACAATGACAATAATGTCAATCTCTACCATAATATATTAAAACACCAAAAATAAAACAAGAGACATAACTGTTGTAGAACTTTCTAAATTATGGTACTCTTTTACTTTTACTAAACTTTAACTCACCTTTACATCAGTTTTGAAATGTTCCAGCAGAGTCTGGCTCAGGTGGTGGACTAGTCCATCTACCTCTGTGCACAGCTGTTTCATCTGCTGTGGACAGCTCTCCCTGTAGCCCTCCATGTGATCTCTAGGTAAAAACATCCAAACAATATATGTTACCAGGTTTGAATTACATGGTTTTTTTTTAAATACACACGTGGACAAAATTGTTGGTACCCTTCAGTCAATGAAAGAAAAACTCACAATGGTCACAGAAATAACTT
>JBBPDA010000145.1:17472007-17490010 GCA_037974385.1 Arnoldichthys spilopterus
TTACTTTTGTCTGATTAAAGTTATTTTTGTGACCATTTTGAGTTTTTCTTTCATTGACTGAAGGGTACCAACAATTTAGTCCACGTGTGTAGCTAAAATAAAGTCATTTTGTTGGTAAAACTCAGCTCATGCTGTTGTTCTTCTTGCTTAAAGGCCCAGCTCAGTTTTCCTTTGTACTCAAAATCCATTATCAATAAATTAGCAAGTCTGTTATTAGCTGCATACCATTAGAGTTGTGCCCAGACAGGCAGAGGGCGGCTGAAAGCTGTGCCTTTGCTACCGCACTGTGACGGACCAGAATTTCTTTCTACCCCAACTTGAGTCCACCTGTGGGCCATGGAGATGGCACAGGTTGGCAGGGAGCCCCATTCTCCTGGCTTCCCGGTGAAGTTCTGCAACTGGCAGGCTGGCAGTGGCTTGGATTGCCTGCACTCCTCAAGCTGGGGTTCCTCTAGAATGAGCAGCAGGCATACTGACCGTATGCCTGGAGCGCCAAGGCTAGCATTAAGCGGACTCCCAAAAGGGCTCGGGTGGCCAGGGAGGTCCGCATCTAGCGTGGGCTGCTTCTAGAGGCCCATTCCCCTTCCCCCCTAGCAGCAGGTGTGTTGACCTTATGCCTAGAGCTCCACACCTAGGTCGGGTGGGCTCCCGCATGTGGCCAGGTATGGCTGGTGAAGTTTATGCCTACTTCTAGGGGCACTTACCTTTCTTCTTAAACCCAGGATCCTTTTCCCTTACTGGCAGTGCCCCAGTGCTAATATTTAGGGAGCTAGGCTAAGCTACTTACGTTAGTAACCACTATGCTGTTTGCATATTGCGCCACTGGAAAACGGTGGACTTCAACCGTTTTCCACTGATGTAATAATCCACCTGTATTCCAGGCTTTTAACCCACCTAGTTTCACAGAGTGCCCCTACCCTTCTCAGTGGCGCAAGCCTGGCAGCTCTTGTTTGTGCCCTTGATGGGGAGGGGGTGTTTTAGATGTGCAGGGTAGCTTCCCCACAAATGGATTCCATTTTGAAAATGCATCATCGTTGACACCGGCATGATGTGCATACTTTCTGTTGTAGCACAGTTTGTAGTTTATAGCTTAAAATGACCTAAAATGTAAAACTATCATTACACTGCAAATAGGGTTTTTTTTGCTAAATTTCTGGAAGGTCACCGAAATGTGTCAAATAGTTTTCCCCACATGCAGTGTTAAATCTTTTTAATGGAGAGTATTTTTTAAAATTACTATTTAATGTCACTTATTTAAATGCATATGCTTTTTGTTCTTAACTAATCCATTAGTGTCAATATTTGAAATATTGCATTCAATTAATAAAAGGTTGGGCTTTGTGTTTTTTTTTAAATATAATTTGTCGGTTTTTGGTCACATTGGAAAGCTAACTTTCTAATGAAACTATAGGTAATAGAAGTGATTGTGTATGGAAGGGTATAACAATGATATGTATTATGGTATTTTTCCTTTCAAGCTAAATCTAGTTGTTGGGGTTGCATGACTATTATGCAATGTTTTAACATGCAGCTTCATGTCTCTTGGGACTTTCCCTACTGGCTCTCATCTAGGGCAGTTGTGGCTTAGCGTGTTTCTATTAAGTCATGTGATTTAACATTATGTTAAAATGATACTCTCCCATGTTAATATGTACACAATATATTAGGGCCTAACTTTAGGCATAATACATTATTAAGTAAACACTTTTTTGTATAGTACAACAAAGATAGGGCATGTAAATGATACCTGTGGCCACCAATATGCCAGTAAATTCTTCAGTGAAATGGATTGCTGCTTTTTGTACATCATTTAATTTAGGTGAGGATTCCTTTTTTATTTAGCCAAATCCTACTTGTTATAATTCTTTGCAGTTCTATATATATTTTTAACGTATTCAAGGTTATGCTGAATAAATGTCTTTATGGTTGTCTTTGACACCTCTACATCCTCACAATAGTCATGTCAACTTTCAACAGTTTTTGTTTAGGATTGAAAGTACTATTCACTTTTCCTCCCCACTGGTATTCCAAGCTCTACCAAGTAATTTTCTATTGCTGATCTATGAATTTGGGGACCTTCTATGGTATAATTCCAAAATAATTATTTTATAAAAGTCTATTTTAAGATTTATTTATTTGTCACATACAGAGAGTGATTATTATACTATTATATGCTATTTTTTTGTAAGTTAGTTATTATATACTATATATAGTATATAAAGTAATTGTGAACACACCACACCACAGTAAAATGTGACCTCTGCATTTAACCCATTCATGTAGGAGCAGTGGGCAGCTGACGTGGGCAGAATCCGAGACGCAGTGCTTGGGGTGGTACCTTGCTCGCAGTGGTACTTGTACCAGTCTGGGATTAAATGAACTGAAATGTAATCTCTGCATTTTACCCATTTAAGGCAGTAAGCACACACACACCTGGAGCAGCAGGCACATTGCACTTGGGGGGGTTAGATGCCTTGCTCAAGGGCACTTCAGCTTGCTGGCTGGTTCTAAGAACCAGCGACTCTTCAGTGAAAAATGTACTTCTCCAACCATTAGGAAACAACTGCCTAGATATAATTTTTAACAGCATGCACTTCACCAGAGCTAACACATTTTGATACCTGAACTAATGATGCAATAGCACATCTGTACCCTGATCCAAATATTTCCACAGTGCATTTCAATGTTTTAAATAGATTATTTTGGGGGGATTTACAGTATATGATAAGGTACCTACTTCAGTGCACTGAAACTGTTGATGTAAGTGATGTGGTATATGGTCCACAGGGAGGTATCATGAAGTTCACTGCTCCACTGAACAAAGGCTGACTCAAACCTTTTGTGGGAGGTGGGAAGGATGGGGTTGGAGGGGAGAGAGAGAGAGATAAATAGATAGAGAGAGAGAGAGAGAAAGAGAGAGAGAGAGAGTAGAACAACAAAGATATTTTAGGAGATGATCGATAAAAATATTATTACGGAATTTACACTATTTCAGTATTGGTTGGATTTATACAGTAAATACTTTGTAATTCATCATCTTATGTATCATAACCTGGGAGATTTTGTTTTGTAATAGACCCTGAACTCATTCACTGTTGATGCAATCAGATTTTGTAAAGGCTGTAAACTGATGCCAGCAAAGAAAGGAAAAATGAAAATGAAAGTAAAAGGAATACAAACAGTGGGATTTTTAGGGAATTTTTGGATCGAGATGGATAGAAAGTGATTACCGTTTTGGAAACTGTTTCAGTTCCTCAAGGCAAGAACATATGACTTTCTGCTCCAAGTTCACATCAAGCCTCCTGGTTGCCTGAACCTTCCCCTTTATATTCTGGAGAAAAAGTTTAAGGTTATACAAGAACAAACAACAGACCTTAATATACCCACTGTAGCTGTATATTGCCCCCAACAGGTCAAAAAGATTATTTGCATGTGGTAAAGCTTACAGGGAAACCATGTGGGTTTGTATACTGTCTGCTGAGTAAAAACATTTACAACATTGACCCATGTTCAAAAACGTTAGCAGGGTAGCTATGCTCACTGTCCATATGTCCATATGGATGTGAGAATCATAGATGTCCTCATTGATCTCAGGCTTTCTTCTGTCTTTCCACATCTCCTCGTGTTCAAGCTCAATAATCCTGTCCAGGGAATACCTCATCTCTGCCTGTTATCAACACAAAGACGTTTATCTCTGTGTCTGGTATTTAGTCATTTGTGAAAAGTAACCTCTACACTGCTTTTCTGCCCGTATATCTCACCTGTAAACAATTGAAGTATCCAGTCTTGATCTGGTCTAGGAATTGCTCCTCCAGTTTTAGAGTTCTCTGTTCTTCCATCAGTTCTGGCTGCAATGAAATGCTCCCCATTACCTTCTCACTAGAAAAAGTGTAACATTGTCAAATGAAGCAACTTTATCTCTACAGTGCTGTCTGACAGAAATAGAGAAATAATTGTTACAAAGCTTTTTATATAAGCATTTTAATATTCTTTAGTCTTATTGATACATCCACCCTTTTCTTAATTCCAGGATAAACACTTAGAGGAACCCTAAAACAAGACAGAAGACAAGATTTAGTAGTACAGCTTCTGCAGCACATCCTGTTGGATGCATGAGGGGTGTTTAATGGATCAGTCATTCAACGTCATTTTGTGGTAATTGTGCAATCACTAAAATCTCATGAAGCACTCCCTTGTGTTCATGCAAACATTCCTCATTATAAAGTAGTCTGTATTGTAGTGTGGCTGCAGCCATCTCTGCCACTAAATCTGTTTTAATATCACAGATTAAATATGAACTGCACAATAAAAATATTTAAAATTCCCAAAATATTTATGTTAAACAACCTTTTTTCCTCTAATTAGTGGAAATTAACAGAGAAATAGTTTGAGACCATTTCACAAGACTCTCAAGTAAGCTCTTAGGTAGCAGATAGATTTGCTGGCAAAAAAAGTATCCCAAAGACAGTGAACTAGTTTTATCCAACACAGCTCTTGGTGGAATACTAAAAAAACAAAACACCATTGGCTTTAGTTTTAGATGCCGTGCTACTAAGTCCAAAATACATCACTAAGAGTAAAATTTACAGACAACAGAAAATTTGTTCTGTAAACACAGATGACGCAAATGAATTTGCCATGCTAAAATCTACTTCTTGTGACAAAGACCATAATTTGAGTTAAAGTGAGAAAATTACCCTTTAAAATCTTCAGTTTTACATTAACCCTGGGGGTGTTTTTCATTCTGCAGTAAATGTTATGGTCAATTTGCAATTACTAAATAGTAAATTTACATCTGAATAATATAGTAATAAATTATTTATAATCAACAGCAGTTGATGTAACAGAGGCATTGTGGTGATACTGGCCTCTTTCTTTTGTATCTTGTCCAACAATTTTACTGTAATTACTGCAGAAACAACCCCTTAAATATAACACAAGTTCTTTACCTGTTGTAACGGTGAATAATAAAATCCAAAAGAGCATGGAAGTCCCTCATCTCTTTCACCTTTCCTTGAAGGCCTTTCAAGTGTTCTCCAACAACCTCATGACAAGATGATACGTAGGTTTCAAACACGTTAAAGCTAGGTGGGTATGAGCTTACAAGCTCTGTCTTCACTTTTTCTAAGTCCTCCACAATCACTTTACCCAGAAGTCCTAAGTGCACTGCCAACCAGGAAGCACTTTGCTCATAGCTGTCCAAGTGGACTCCCTTGATTGTGTCCCTCATCCCTTCTTCTACTGCAGCCTTCCATGCATCCCTCCATCCCCCCATTCCTCCCAGATCTCCTTCTCTTTTTTCTTCTTCCTGAATGATGCAGACCACAAGCACCAGCAGCTCTTTGTTGCGGGAGGGCAGAGCACAAGAATGTCGGACAATATCAATAAGTTTGGTTCTCAGAGCCTTGTAGAGCAGACTCAAGTCCTTCTCTTTATGGGCCAGTTCCACTGGAGAGGACTCCTCACCTAGAGCTTCCTGTTCATGCTGAAACTCCAAACGTAGAGATAGCAGGTTCACATAAGCCTCTTCCAAGACCTCCATTTCAATGAGCTTGTTAATCTGCATTACTAAATGAATGGAAGGGCAAAATAGACATCAGCAAGACAAATAAATTAGACTAATGAGAAAAAACTGCAAACATAGGGTCCATCATATGCTCTACAGAAGTGTAGAGCATAGAAAAAACTCTTATATAAGCTAGAACTTTGAAATCTGATAACCTGCTCATTCAGGGCTGAGGCTAAAGTAAAAAAGACTTGTTTTTTTCTTTTTTGCTGAAAAGAATACAAGCAACAGGCATGGCAAAAACTAAACACATATTTATTACTATTACCTGACAAAGGTGCTGGAGGAATCTCAGGCAGTGTATATAATTTTTTCACTTCTACTCCTTCCGTTACCTCAGTCCTTTTTTCCTCTGTTGAGGTCAAAACCTCTGTGAGCACCTCCAGTTGCTCTTGTTTGGGTGTTTGGGGTTCTGTTTTCTTACTTGCTCGACGAAAACTCCATCTACCAGATTCCCGCTTCTTAGGCAGTTCATCTCCTAAAAGAACAACTGAGTCTGGACGTACATAAATGGACCAGTAAGAAAAATGGCACTACAATGGTCCCTGATTTGGGACACAAATACAGAAAAATTGCAATACTTAAAATTGCTGTTGCATTGGAAAGGCTGGTCGCCCTTGAAAAGAAGGTGTTAGAAATATTTTTGTGTGTTCTGATAGAGTGATTTACCTGACTGAGTTCTTGAATGTGAGGGTTGATGTTTCTGGCTCTGAGGGCTCTGAAATTGATTACCTGCTCTCTGTGATGGGGAAGATGATCCTATACTCAAACCTAAAGAAGAGTAGAGGATGAACCACGTGTGTTAAATAGTAGCAACATTTGCTGTCTGGATAATGGTATGTACATAGAATAAAGACAGTATGTAAATGTGATGGAAAGTTGGATTTACTTTACCCAGCTGGTTCTTTCTAATTGTCTCAAATAATTGAATGTCAGATTCAGCTAATTAATTAAAATGCCCATGGTAGGGGTTGCAAACCAATTTTCTATGAATAAAAAGCTACAATACAAAGTAAACAAAAGCACTGTACAACACCATGTTTAACTGTATATGTTATTAGCCTGAATATGGTTTGGGATCATTTTCAGCCCTTTTAAATCGACCATGGCAGAAATTGGCATATCAAATCAGTTCAGGTGAGTGTGTGAGTAACATTGATTGAAGGTGTTCAAAACCAACAAAGTTTGGCTAATTCAGGAAAAAACACAATGGCTCAATGCTCATAACCGGTTTTCAATTATTTTATCTCTGTAAGTCAGCTACATCCCAAGAAAAAAAGATACATGCAATGTGTGGTGTTGTGTTATGGTTTTATTAAATTAAATTGTGGAACAATATTATTTAAATTTTATTAGACCCATTCACTGAAAACACTAATGAAAAGTATGATTCAACCAGACTTTTCAATTGATTTGACCAATTCATAGCTTGGTATTCTCAGTATTTAAGCCAATTGCATGTAGCAAATGATTTTTAGAGCTCACAATTAAACCTAACTGCTTTTCCTAATGGCATTTTACTTGTTTGGATTAAACCCTTTTGTGTTACACTGTGCTGCCTCCACCAGAGGACACCATTTTGTCTGTCTCTCAGATTTTTTCTAAGACTTGACCTTGGGAAAAGAAAAATCTAAAGAACAACAGTTGCAACTTACTTGGTGAAGGTGGTGTATGCACCTGACAGTCTGAGGTCATCCCAATCTCCTTGCTTTTTGACCCCTTGTGTTTCAGGGGAAGAGGGCTTTTTTCTCCAACTCGTTTGATGCTTTCTCTGAATGATCTCATGACCCCATTCTTCTTGCTTTTGCAATTTGTCTGTGCTCTGCTGTTCTCTATCATTTCCACTGAGTGTGAGCTCTCATCCAATATTGAAATATCACTAACATCTAAAGCTCCATCTGGCTCCCCACTTCCATTTTCTGCCATTTTTTCCAGTGATGGCCCTGGGATCAAAAGGAGTATGGAAGACAAATATAAATAAAGATAAATAAACAAAAATCCAGTTAACGAAACCTGACCAGATGCACCAAGATGATCAGTCTGACAAAGAAAGGAGTATCTGGCTGTGAGAATGCAGCAAGTTGACCTTGACAACAGGTACATCATGATCTCAGGTTCTTTGTTTACTAAAAGCAAGCCATTTTCCTTGAGGAAGGGTGGAGGGTGCATATGTGTGATATTCAGTGCACAAGTATAGTTATGGCTATAGTTATAGTTACAGTTATAGTTCAAATACGTATCAAAAACTATATTATATATAGTATATAATATACTATATAGTATAAACTTATTAAACTTTTAAACTCTCAGGCTTATTGCAACCCAGTGTTTATTATTCAGTAACTACTTAAACTACAATGCAAACTGGAGTTATAATTAGGTTACTAAAGAAGAAGAAGTTGATAGAATTAATAGTTATTATATAGAATTATAATTAATAGAAGTTGCCTTTTCCTCAGTTTTAACATATTAAGCTCAAATATTCATATATATAAATATATAAATATAAAAAAGCAGCTGGCTTTTCTGCAAGTGTTGATTTAGCCTCGTGATCTTTATGTTATACAAAGATCAGGAAATTCAAACAATTTCTCGCAAAGATTTTTAGTCCCAGAAAAAAAAACACCATGCGAGTCTTTCCTGGTCTAACATAATTGATTAATTATCAAAACCCTTAATGAGCTTACATGAGTTGTGTTGGGGGGGGGGGGGGTGTCTGCTCGTTTTTTTGCCATTTCAATACGTTGGATGTGTGTTATCAGAGACACATAACAAAATGACTCCTTTACAGAAACTTTTTGCCCACAATATATTAAAACAAGAAATAAAGTGTGCCAATAAAGTGTCTTGTTGTGTTGCATATCTGCTGCAAAGACAGCCTTTTGTGAATGCATTGTTTTTCCTGTCCACCCTGTAAGCCTATAAACCTGTAAAGTTAGCCAGCCGGTTCACATTTAATGTATAATGGCCTTCCTCCTTAATATAGACACTGCAACAGAACCAGTGGCACATAAAGCATCACATGTAACAAGACAGTAATAATAATAATAATGTCGTTTTTAATCTTAATCTAAATATGTAGCCATGAGGAGTTTTGTATTTAGTGCTCATGATGTAATGATGTAACAGTCCTAACACATACGCTAATGGAATAAATGGGTACAAGTTGTAGTTGTGTGGTTGTAGCAGAAACCTATAGATCTACGCGCAATCATTTCTAACAGTTGGCAGTAAACTCACCCTTCCTGATACCACAAAGCGCTTCACCTGGGAAGTTTACACCAGGAATCCGTGACCTTCAGCAGTTTAATCATAAACACAGCAGTATGCTCTCGACAGAGACGACAAGGAACTCCTGAGCGAAATAATTTGTTAATTCTGCGTTATCGTAAACGCAGTTCTGTTATTCATATGTTGTTGTGTGAGATCGTTACCAACAGCCCAGACCGAGGGTATAGCTGCAATACTTACAGGAGCAACGACTTTCGTCCTACTTCCACCGCCAGGTAAGTTCCGCCAAAACATCCAGACGCGTCTGCTTTCTTTCACTTTTCTTTCACGTTTTTTACTTGCTTCGTGATTTTACCTGTTAACGTGACCTTTTTAAATTACCTCGCGCTGTTAATCATTAAAGCCATAAGCGGTCAGGTGCTTCAAGAGAAGGAGCGGCCATTTCAGCGCTGAACCGCCAAAGAAGAGATCATGTTGCTTCTCCCTCGAGTTTATGAGCACTGTTATGAACCAGAAATAAGACTGACAAAGTTATGTAAAGTCATGTTTAAAGACGACCAGTAGCTTTTTTGATGGTCAGTAGATTTTATTTTTGCAATTACTGGTAAAAAAAAAAAAAAACTTCCCCCTTTAGCGTTTCAAACTGTGAATCTGTGCTCAGCAAATTGTGAAAAACTGCTGTGTTACCCTGTGAAAAAAACAACAACTGTGCAAAAATTGTGGTTAACTCAAGACTAATCTAAAAATATCCAAAGAGAAGCTACAGTAAATGTTTAAATATGAAACTATTACGACTTACCATTACAGTGGTAATGACTCTGCTGAGTTTATACTGAGCAACAGAATGTATATACTATATATAATAGATTAAACAATACAATATATGGTACTTTTTGGACCTCTGTTTCATCTCATCTATATGTGGCTATTTGATGAACAGTTGATTCATTTTTCATGTTATAGTTTGTAACCTAAGGCACTGTCATGTAGGTTGTCAGATTTTAGAAGATTTAAGCCCTAGTTCAAGGGCTAATAAAGCAGTTAACGAAAATAATTGGATTAATGATGAAATCTCTCATGGTCTTATTTAGAAATCTCATTTCCAAAAAATGTTTTGTTTTATTGTTTTGTTAATATGAGCAGAAAATGTTAAAATTTGAAACCTGCATCGGACAAAAAAATTAAAGATGACACAAAATCGCAACAAAAGGAAAGGAAAGATAGTTTGTGGCTCACCACTTTGTATGTATTTCACCATCTACAGTACGCAGTATTGTGAACAGATAAGGGAAACCAGAGAAATCTTCAGAGAAAACTGTTAAAGGTGCATGACTTTTGAGCCCTTAGAAAGCACTACATTTGAAACTGTCATATTGCTGTATTAATATAGTTCTTGGGCTTGGGAGTTCTTTGGAAAAGTATTGTCACTTAAAACAGTTTACTGCTAATTCAGGAAATGCAACCTGAAATGTATTCCAATAGAAAACTATATATCAATTCTATGTAAAGACACTGGAGAGTTCTCTGGGCCCGAGCTGCTCTCAGATGGATTTAAAAAACAATGGAAATATTTAATGTTTTCAGGAGAGTCCACATTTCTTTAAACCCACTCGGTCCTGCTAAGGAGTCCATATGAACACCCTTTTCTGCCAAAGACCTGATCTAAAGACATCATGACACCTCTACACAAGGAACTGCTGCTGCCCATTTATACTAAGAACTATTAATTTTATTTATATTTATTTTATTATTTCAGTCCTTTGTTTTTGCTATCCGGTGTCAACCAGAGGAGGATGGATTTCCCCTTCTGAGCCTTGGTTCCTCCCAAGGTTTCTTCCTACTGCTAGGGAGTTTTTCCTTGCCCCTTGGCTTGCTCTTTTGGGGCTCGGACCTGGTTTCTGTAAAGCTGCTTTGTGACAACGTCAGTTGTAAAAAGCGCTATACAAAAAAACTTGACTTGACATTTCAGCTTGTTTTCTAGAAAAAGTTGTCCATCTTAAAGACAAAGTGGACCATCCAGACTGTTTAAAAGTGAAACTTTCAAAAGCCTGAAAGCATTGGTGACTGGCACTTGTAGGAAACTATCATTGACACAGAGGTATACTGGGATTTTAGAGAAGCAAAAGCTGCAATCATGGTAACAACTTTCCTTGGGAATCCCATTGTTATTTCAATGAGACAATGTCAGGCCTCATTCTACACACACTACAACACTGTTGCTTTATAGACATAAAGTGTGTTTTCTTAGCTGGCCTGCCAGCAGTCTGGATCTTTCTCATGTTAAAAACATGTAATGACCAGACTGTGGGGCAATCTTGTATCAACCAAGAATAGACAAAAATCCACTTGCAAAACTGCAACACTTAGTGTCCTCAGTTCCCAAACAATTAAAATGTGTAATTATAGAAAAAGTGATGCAACACAGTGATAAAGGTGCTTCTGGCCTAACTTTTTTGAGTGTATTGCAGGCATCAAATTCTAAATTTGTTCATATTTACAAAATATGTTTAAGCTGTTCAGTTGAAACACTGGAAACATTTTCTTTGCGCCTTTGTCAGTCACATCATACAGCCTTGTTTTTATTGCATTTTTCGAAAAATTTTCCAGAACTGATTTTTTTATTAGCAATTAGCTTTTCCTTCCAAAGCAATATTTTTCTAATATTAAATGACTAGTTGTTTCTATGTTTATTCATATGTCTACTTCACTCACTTCACTCTAAATGTCCTTACTAGCTTTTAGTCCTGAATCAGGAAGTCAGTTATGAAGCAAGTGAAAGTGAAAGTAAAGTAAATCTCTCAACCAGCAAACACACCTCAGGTGAGATTTTCGTAATAGGTATTATGTTGTTTATTCTTGCTGTTGAATTTTTCAGACATGAATGATTTTTTTGTGAATAGACTAGAATCAGCATGTATTATATTGACAAATGAGTTGACATACAGCTGTAAGATAATATTTTCCATGGAACATGACACCTGCCTCATGTGTTCCTGACTTTTGAAAAGGTTAATGAACGAGAGACAGGATAAGGATCCAAGTAAAGTTTTTAATCACCAAATCAGGGTTATCAAAACAAGAAAAACAAATTGTACTGTAGTCATTTGTTACTACAGTAGGGCCAGGGTCAGGAATACAAAACAAAAGTGAGACATGACAGAGTACAAAGAAGATAAACCGTTTTTAAAAAATAATAATTTTTTAAAATATTTATGACAGGAGTGCACAATAAACAAAAATCATAGAAACAATAGATAACAAAAAGTAGTATTTATCTTGGCTCTCTCAGGCATGAGTGTGATTGCAACATACAGTTCATGGTTTTTCTATCGTTACATAAGTTACTTTTCAAAGGCTTTCAAATGCTAAGTGGCATTGAATTGCCATACAACACACATTTCCACTGTACTGGAAAGGTCTTGCTTTAATATGTTGCTCTTCACAATGTATGATACTGCTGCAAACAAATTTACATATTAATTTTGTCTGAACCATGTGAAGGAAACACAAACAATGCAGTAGACATGAATCGTGATATAACAAATTCTGTCATGAAATTTCAGCTGTAATATCTCATCCAAGGTAGTGCATATCAACTGGTGGCAGAATGGCGGAAAGTGAAGATAAGAAACAAGAAGATGTCTCACAGAACTCATCACATTCTCACATTGGTTCTGTGACTTTGAAGACATGGGTTCGAACCTTTTCTAGTCTACGAAGAAAAAACAAAACAAAAGAAACAGAGGGTCCCAGCAACATTAACACCTCTTCTGAATCACCATGTAAAAGTATTATTCAATTTGATTCATGTATGCTGAAATGCAAAATTAAAATCTACATATTTGTGTAGGCTAGAGAGTACTGTAACATTTGAGACAAAATTCAAAAAGCTGTTACCATAAAAACAATAACCAGAATGTAGAAATATTGCATACATCAGAACAGTTGTTTTCCTATTAGAGAATTGTTCCACATTCACCACAATATATTAGAGAACTATTTAAAATTTCAGTTATTCAATAATCTGTCATGGCAATAACAGCTTTTTCAGGTCTAGATGTGAACTCCAGAAGCTACAGAGGACAGTACTTTATAGCCTGTATTGATTTGCATATCTGTTTTTTGGTTGTCTAGATTCAACTAAAATACAAGATTGTAAGTTCCCCAAAGGTTACAATCAAAAGAACAAGAGAAAATCCATCCAAGAAGAGTCTAAGTCAAAAGATGATACCCCAGAGAGGACATTTATCTTTAATATCCCTTCCAAGCCCCTGTCAGGTAAGTTTCTACACTTTTTCAATCTCTCTGCACATCTATTTGTGTGTACTTTAGGTCTAAGATTAATGCACAATACTGGTCCTGGTGATATACCTCCCTGCATTAAGTTCTAACCCTACACAAACACAACTTTTTCATTTTATGAGGGACTTTAGAGCCATGTAAATATTAGACACCAGTGTGCTGGATATGATCTCTTTATGTTGGTAGATCTCCATCATGAGGATTGGGCTCAATACAGGGATTCTTCTATCTGCTTCACAAATGCAGCATTAGCCAAGCTGATAAACTGTTTCTGTTCTTTCCTGTTCTACAGTTCTGCAAATAGATGAACTTTTTAAAAGTGATTTATGTTTAGAAGATGCCTATCTGAACTTGCTTTCTCTGAGGCTGGAGTTTCAGCGTGAGCGGGAAGCTCTGGGTAAAAAAGACCCTCCGGCAGAATTAATTAATAAAGAAAAAGACTTGAGTCTGCTCTATCAGACCCTGAGGAAGAAACTTACTGATATTGTCAGACACTCCTGTGACCTGACCTCCAAAGAGCTGCTGATCAGCATGGCCTTCATCATTCAAGAGGAGGAAAAAAGAGAAGGGGAACTTGGGGGGATGGTGGGATGGCGGAGTGCATGGATAGCTGCAGTGCATGAAGGGATGAGAGACACACTCAGGGAAGTCCACCTGGACAGCCATGAACAAAATCATTCCTGGTTGGCAGTGCACTTGGGGCTTTTGGGTAAAGCAATTGTGGACAGTTTGGAGAAAGTGAAGACAGAGCTTGTAAGCTCATATTCATCAAACTTTAATGTATTCGAAACTTACGTTTCATCTTGTCATGAGGTTGTTGGAGAACATTTGAAGGAACTTCTGGCAAAGGTGTCAGAACTTAAAGATTATTATGCCATGCTGGATTTTATCATCAACATCTATCAAAGGTGAGAGGGTGCAACAAGTATACTATGCAACCTTTTGTTGATTGTCTTAACAGTGAACCCAAATTCACATAAATATTTTATCTTATTTTAAAGTGACAAGATCCTTGGTAGCCCCTCTTTGCAGCCAGAGATGAAAGAGCAGATGCCTCTCAAACTACCTGATGCCTTTTTAGATCAGATTCAGAATGAATACTGTAACTGTTTACAGGTAAGAAAACACCACAGTTTCAGAAACCTGACCTATAAGTAAGATTTGTAATTAGGTTTCTTGTGTTGTTGCTTTTAACGCCTAATATTTTTTTCTCTATTCATTCATCAGGAGAACTTATGTACTTCATTGGACAATATAATTAAACTTGAACAGAAGGATGTGTGGAAGAAAAAAGGAAGCCCACAAAAAACAGAAGATGGAAAATTCCTAACCACTCACATCCATATGAACATTTGTACAGTATGTAAAGCAAATTTCTTTCTGTTTTGTTAATATTGTTTCAGGCCCTCTCATTGATCAAAATAATCATAATTATAATGTTTGCTATGTATAATTATAAGGGATATTATTATTATTATTATTAATAATAATATTTTTTGTTTTCATCCTTCCTTTCATTGTTGTGCTATGTTTTCTTCTTCTTCTTCTTCCTCTTCTTCTTCTTCTTCTTCTTCTTCTTCCTCTTCTTCTTCTTCTTCTCATTATTATTATTATTTATATTTAATTGTGTATATATATTAATATTTCAGCAATAAATATTTGAAAAAAAACATTTTATTGTCAAGTTAAAGTGACTACTAGACGTGACAGTAGATCATGTGTGAATGTAACTGCAAATCTCTCACAGAAACTGATCTTCAGCAAGATGTAGTCTAATTATAGCAAACATTTGCTGCAGGTATAAACTTTGTGTTTTTCTGATGAAAATGTAACTAAATATAATTTTGACATTTGTTGGGAGAGCGAGCATACAACATTATGAAAATCTAAACGCAATGCATGTTATTATATTTAGATGATTGCAACATATACTCAGAATTCTGAGAAGATAGGTGGAAACCTGAAAAACAGGGTTCTGCGCAGATGCCTGGAAGGATTGAAGCACTTTCCCAAAAGGTAAAACAAAGAAAAGTCTCTGTTCTAAACTTTTTAATATAAAACTTAAAATTGTGGAAGGAGTTTAAAAACCCATCTCATCTCTTGCTGTTTTCTCTGTTGCTTGTTGTCTAGATTTGTGAAAGAGTTTACAGAAAACAGTTCTTCTCTATTGGGCTTAGACTTATTGGACTGTTGTCTGTGGGGTGAATACCACACTGCATACATAAACAGCTTCAGCTCACTCAAGTGAGTTTTCATTTTACTACAATTACAAACACATATTAATGAGATCTTGTAACATTAGGACATATGAAAATATAATAATGCAGAATTTGCTAATGCAGAAAATGCAGTTTACTGAATGCTGGTTACGATTGTACAGTAATCATCTGTGTGTTTATGTTCCAGAGAGCACATGGAAAGCTACACTGGCAGCTGTCCAGATGAGGTGAAACAGTTGGGTACAGAGGTAGACGGGCTGGTTCTTCATCTGAGAGAAGCTCTGCTACAACAGTTTAGTGTTGAAATTGAGGTGGGTTGTACTGAATGTAGGAATGAAAAAAGTTTTAAGTTGTGCATACTTTTTTACTCACTTCACTGTACTTTTTGTGGGCACACAAAGGGTAAAAGGTATATATTGTGTAATTTAATAAATGCACTACAATGTTTCAGCCCTTCATGGAGAATTTAATGACCAAGACATGGCTAAATACAAATGATGATTTTGAAGAAATAATCAACAGAATAGAGACCTACTCTGGCTACAGCAAATCCATGAAACCTCCATCTACACAAGTGAGATCAGTTCACTCACACCACTTTGTACATGTAAACTCTTTTGGAAATAAATATTTTATGAGTCCTTACAAATATTTTGATGACCTACAGTTCTTTGCCAATGATGTGCATTACCATGTGGTGAAACATTACATATCCCAGCTTCTGAAGAATAAGTACTCATGCAAAGGGAAGAAGAATAATCTTGCTGCTGGTAAGATTAGAGACCAGTGGGATGAGCTCAGGAACCTCTTCCGTGAAATGGTAAGATGCAGTCTGTTAAGTTCTAAGGTTTATCCAAGTGATCAGATGATGTTTTCCTTCACTAAAGATAATAAAGGTAATATAGGTAAGGTTATTTGTGCAGTGTGATATGGTTACTACTTATGTTTTCTTTAAAAGCCTTTCAATTCATGAATCAGATGTGTTGATGTGCTGAAGGGTTCACATAACATAAAGGTTTTAGGAAGCACTCTTACATTAAAATAGAAAATAAACATTACATGGAATGTATATGGTATTTTAAACTTTTAAAAACAAGTTTTCTTTGACTTAGGGATCAGCCTTAAACTGGCTCCACCCACTGGGAGATCAGCTTAGTGAAATCATTCAGCAGGAGAACGAGAAAGATATAAAAAAGCTCTTACCTCCACTGATTGAAAATTACCCAGACATCAGGTAAGCTCATTGTTTTGTCTTTTCTGTGGCTCACTATACTAATATTTATAGTCATATTTTTCATCTTTTAGATGATATATTGTCACAAATGTTTCATTTCCTAGTAAGAAGCAATTCTCAGCCATTTTGAACTTCAGAGACAGTGGTAGAAGTATTGAGAAGTACCAGGTTAATCAGCGCTTCATGGAGCTGAAACGGAATTCTGCAGATGCTGGAAATCACGAACACATCCTTTTCAGTGATATAAAGGTGTCAGTTTAATTTGTTTATGTAGTACTTTTATTCTAAAAGGACTGGATGCTGAAGCTGTCTACACTTTGTGATATTATTGTGTGTATTCAGTGCCTCCCTAAAAAAGCTTTATGTCATTTCTTTTATTTTCAGTGAGGAAGACTGCACTCCTTTCAAAACTTCCAGCCTTGATGACTTCAATGCTGACCTCAGATGCTAAAATGAACAATGAAAACAAATTACTGTTAAACTGCACAGTTCAGGCAAACATTTAAATGGTCATGTTTAGTAAATAATGATAAAGTCAAAGATAGCTGACATTAATCAGGAAATATTTGCAATGCTACCAATAATTAACTCTGTATTATGTCAAGTCAAGTCAAGTTTATTTATATAGTGCTTTTTACAATTGACGCAAAGCAGCTTTACAGAAACCGGGTCCAAGCCCCCAAAGAGCAAGCCAAGGGCGACAGAGGCAAGGAAAGACTCCCTAGCTGTAGGAAGAAACCTTGGGAGGAACCAAGGCTCAGAAGGGGGAACCCATCCTCCTCTGGTTGATACCGGATAGCAAAAATAAGCAAGAGAAAAGAAAGAAAAATAATAAAATATATATATATAAAAATAATAGTTCTCAGTATAGCAGCAGTTCCTTGTGTACAGGTGCCATGGTGACTTTAGATCAGGTCTTTGGCAGAAAGGGGTGTTCATATGGACTCTCCAGCAGGAGCGAGTGGGTTAAAAGCCTCAAAACTTCATACCAGTAAGAGGGCATCAGCGTGGGTCAGGCTGGTCCAGATAGCAGAAAGGGGCAGGATCACTGGTATCTCAGTGGGGTAGCTCAAAAGAGAGAGGGGAGAGAGAGAGAGAGAAAGAAAGACACAGAGAGAGAGAGATTGTTAGAGATGCTGAAATGTTACGAGTGATTAAGAACAATATAAATTGTGGTCTGAGTGCAGGTAGTTGCTCCGGCAAGACTCGCTATGACAGCATAACTAAAGGGGAGACCTAGAAAGATGCACAGACATGAGAGCATCTTGGGTAATAAGGCAGTAAAACCACTGCACTGTCAACAAACCTGAGTGTACATGTCGGGTGGGGGGCGACAGCATCCAAACATCCCAGTTTACCAGAATACTCTATGCCTGGTGCAAGATCGTTCAGTGCTTTATAGGTCAATAACAGTATTTTATAGTCAATGCGAAATTTGATCAGGAGCCAAT
>JBBPDA010000145.1:17490110-17500622 GCA_037974385.1 Arnoldichthys spilopterus
TCTTTCTCTCCCTCCCTCTTTCTCTCTCTCCCTCTCTCTCCCTCTCCCTCTCTCTCCCTCTCCCTCTCTCTCCCTCTATCTCTCTCTCTCTCTCTCTCTCTCTCCCAACCTACATGTACAGAACTGATTTAAAGAGGCTGTAAATCAAAATAGTGGGCTTTACTTCTGATGCAAAATGAATCAGACAAATATGAAAAGGATTTTATAATGAAATGATAACTAAAATACCACATCACTGTTAGGAACTTGTGAACTACTACGTAGGCTCATAGACCACTTTAATCTGAGACTGCCTAAGGTAAAACATTGCTGCCATCTACTGACAGTATTGCAGTTTTACATCACTACATTTTTTTTCTTTTTACAGAAAGTGTATTGGTTTATAAAACAGATCCAGCTGATAACAGCATTTACCAGTAATAATTTTCTATACCACATCACTGTACAATATATTTCTGTGCATAAATAAAGTTTGTCACATTCAAATTTTTAACTTCTGAAATATAAGAGGTATCTGCAGACATGCACCCTTTAAGCCAGTCCTACATTTATGCATTTTCTGGTATTGGAGCAATTGAAGCTACTACTATTACAACAACAACTACTACTACTACTACTACCACCACTACTACAAATACTACTACTACTAC
The DNA here is from genome assembly GCA_037974385.1 of Arnoldichthys spilopterus. Classification (NCBI taxonomy): domain Eukaryota; kingdom Metazoa; phylum Chordata; class Actinopteri; order Characiformes; family Lepidarchidae; genus Arnoldichthys; species Arnoldichthys spilopterus. The sequence continues at coordinate 17,490,761 of JBBPDA010000145.1, forward strand.
TACTACATCCATTACTATTACCACTACTGCTACTACTAAATCTACTACTACCACCACTACTACAAATACTACTACTACTACTACTACTACTACTACTACTACATCCACTACTATTACCACTACTACTACTACTACTACTAAATCTACTACTACTACTACTACTACTACTAATTATAATAATTCCCCCCCTATCCAGACATACATGTGAGGTAAATTGGAGAAGGTAAAGAAATGTCCACTAGGTTTGTACGTGTGCTTGCCCTATGATGAACTGGTGACCTCTGCCGGGTGTTTCTTTGCCTTTTGCCCTGCCCTAGACATGTTTAGGCGCATGCAGGTCTATCAGGGTGTATGGGTGTATGGTGTACTGGTAAGTAATTTAATCTGCTTTTACAAAAGTAACATACATAGTATATGCCAGTGTGACATACTTGTGGGTATTTGTTCATGATTTGTTCTGTGTATTGACAATCTATGTCATATTAAAATGTCGACTTACATTCACATAAACCAATATTATGTTCAGAATTCCTTTGAATATTAGTGTAGACATGCAGTATCCTTCCTGCTGGTATTCAGTTTTTAGTTTCCCATCACAATCTTCTGGTTCATTTTGTCAGACTCACTTAATCATTAAGAGTAATTAAACACAGTTAACACTTATTGCCATTACCCAGGCCTGTGGTGTAAAACATGGCATTACATTAGAAGAACAGAACAGCATGTGTGATAGTGTGTGAGGCTATAGAAGAATATAAAATGCAATTAACACACAATAAACAGAGCAATAAAAAACACCAAATTCACAGGGTAGTTATATATATAAAGGGTATTTTTACATAAAACTAAAGCAATACATAGCAATATATAGATGGACGCCTATAGGTGTGCAAGCAGCTTGCTCTAATTCATGTTTCATAATTTAATTTATGTGCTGCTTGAAAAAGTGAGACAACACAGAGAATCCATGAGTTGACTGATGTACAAGAAGCAATAGGCAGTAGTTCTGGTGAGGTGAACTGTTTGTTGTTGGGTGTGTGAGGGTGTTTTTAGAGTGTGGTTTTTAACTGTCAGTGTGAAATCCCCTAGAAATCCTCGATGTTTGTTTGATGTTTTGAAATGAGTAAATCATACATCAAAATGCAACCTAATTTAGATTGTAAATTTATACTAAAGTATTTATATATTAATTACCCCATTTACCACTCATGGGGGAGGAGGATATTGCACTCCAAAGGGTGTCCCATCATGAATACCAGAGGTGCCTCTGTATTGTTTAAGCAAGTAACAATTGGCTGACCCCAAGACTTAATTTCCTTTTGCTTTTCTAAAAGCCTAATGATGTTTAGCAAGACACAGTGTGGGCATGTTTTCATGAGATCAGAGGGCTGTTAAAACAAGTATTTGCCGTTTAAGAGATGCTGAAATTAGTTTTGTTTCCCACATTGGTTTCACTTTTGAGGGGATTTTCAGACAATTGGATGCAACTAGCGCGAGAAAAAATTGAATAAAATAGAGGAGCTACACCAAGCTGACACAAACAGTCACAGGCATTGCCATCTAATCCAGGTAAGCACAAAATTCTTGACAAAATGGCATGGGAGTAATGGGGCTGACCTAATTTACTAAGCTTTAGAACAACAAAAATGGAACATCCACCTTTTCACCGTATATACCACCTTAACATTTCATGTTAGTGGAATTTGTTAGTTGTTATTGTCAAATTAGATGTAGTGAGAAATTGTTTAGCTATCAGGTAGAATTCATAATAAAATTCTTATCTGCTACCAAATTTATCAAATTTCAATAAGAGTGTTTCACAAAACATCTAGCAGTCCTTAAAACATAAGGAACAAGTGATTTTTTTTCTTTCTTTTTACTTAATCAACAAAAATAATGTTTGCTAATGCATGCACAGTAAGTTTTGTCCAGCGAGCATGGGTGACAAGACAAGTTTTCTTAGCCTGTCTAAGACACCAGAGAAGTTTTGACACAAGGAAGCAATTAATCTTGTAGACCAAGCTATGCACAGCTTTTATGAGTCTCTCTTGTAAACACTATGTTTGCTCCTGCAAAAAATTTCTGGTCTTAATTCAGATGAAGCCTTACAACGTTTTTGTGGCAGAAGTTAGGTCAAACAGCAGGGTGTGGGCATTTGGGGTTTACAGCAATGTTGGAGGGTGGAGGCAAATAGAAAAGCAGTGTGTCTGGGGATTAAGTCATTGCAGAATGCAGAAAATTCCACTAAAGTGAAACAGTGTGTAACGAAAATAGTTCACACATATTCCAGAATTGCAATATCCTTTTTCCTTACCTAAAAGCACAAAATATCACAAAAGGTTCCATTTTCAAGACAATTGTTAGTACAAAGATTTGTACTGGATGTTTTATGTCACTGATGCTTAAAGTTGCGGTTACTGTGTTTAATGAGAGAGCACCCATAAGTCATGGCAAAACCTTTCCATCTAGAAATCCTATGCACAAGCCTATGCATTTGTGTTTTATTCTATCATTTTGAGATGGCTTTAAATTTTCTTTTTGCAATTAGTCACACTGTCTGTACTTTTTTTTTACTACGTATTGCCATTTTTCTATTGTTGATATTTTTTACACTGAGACTGTTCATAGTTATTACTGATACTGCCACTGCTGCTATTCTATTTCTGTTTTATTGCCATTATCAATCACACAGTATATGTATTTACTATTTGTTGCTGTTTTTGTCTACAGTTATATTTAAGATATTCAAACTGACTTGAATTCAATTCAATTCAATTCAATTCAATTCAATTCAATTCAATTCAATTCAAATAAATGTTTCATACTAATTTGCTAATTACTAATTTGATATCCACAGGGCTTTCTGTATGTGCATTTTAACAACAGCATTATAAAGGTTGATATGCAGTAAAAATAAAGGTATAGGTTTCTAATACTGTTGCAATGTTAGACAATAGCTGCAGCGTACAGTGGTACCTACAGTTGCAAGCATATCAAATTAAAATGACAGAAACAAATAGAAAAATGTTTTAATAATTTTGGTTTTCCTTCAGTCCCTTTCTGAATATGTTTAAAGAAAATAAAAAGGCAAAGCAAAACATTATTGTAAATATATCAGACATGTGAAAATGATCTACATGTTCTATGTTGCTACACTGAAACTATTAAAGTCCAGATGAGGTATGAAAACCTAATAGATATCATACTTAACTGGAAGCTAAATCTAGTTTGTACAAATCTACATATATTGTACAAGTGTGACGACTTAGGCATGCAGTTTGCTCAATAAAGGGCATGCACATGACCTCACAGTAAGCACAGATCACCAAGATTACACCCTTAAGTGGCAGAAAGACACATTTTTATTAAGTGGGTGCATTAGTGTACAACTCTAATACTGAGAAACACACAAAAACACATCTAAAGTAGGAGCAAGGTTGTGTGATTGACTGTACAAACAGATTTAACAATAAATCTGAGCTACTTTTTGCAGACTGATGAAAGCTATAGAAAAGAGTTTATAGCTGCAGATTTTCTTTGACTAAGTTGCAACGAACATAGCAACGAAGCACATGTTGTGTAATTAAAAATTATATAATTGGTAAGGGGGCGGCATGGTGGTGCAGTGGTTAGCCTGTCGCCTCACAGTGAGAAGGTCCTGGGTTCAAACCCCCGGTTGGCCACAGGTGCCTTTCTGTGCGGAGTTTGCAAGCTCTCTTCGTGTTCGCATGGGTTTCCTCCGGGTGCTCCGGTTTCCTCCCACTGTCCAAAAAGGCTTGCAGTAGGTTGATTGGATTGGAAAAATTGTCCATAGGTGTGAATGTGTGTATGAATGGTTGTCTGTCTGTGTATTGCCCTGCGATGGGTTGGCCTCCTCTCCTGGGTGTAGGCCTGCAGTCTGCTGGGATTGGCTCCAGCTTCCCCGCGACCCGGAAACGGAAGAAGCGGTTGGAAAATGGATGGATGGATAATTGGTAAGGGATTAGCCTCATAGCCCCTGGCCAAAGTCCTAGAGATACAAACCCCAGACCCCAAACACATCAACAAAACAAACTTGTCTAGAGGAGAAATTTTTAAACTTGTCATGCTGACGGATTATTGCATAGATTTTTATGACTAATCATTCTTGCAACAAAATTATATAGATATTATAGCACATAGTGAATTTGAGTTACTATAGCTTTGGTTTGGATTTGATTTGGTTATTTCTCACCATAAGAGGACAGTGCTTCTCCTTCAAGTCTAAGACTAATATATAGACTTTACATATCACACTATTCACACTTTGTAAGCTCAAGCATTGCAGAACTTCACTTGTGTTATGCTGCATAACACTGTAGTGTATACTTTAGTGTATATGATAATGCATATTACAAATGAATTACCTTCCCCCTAAGGTTACACATGTCAGTGCAAAAGATAACAGTCAGTTAAGCAATAAATAGGCTAAGCTGAAATCTGGTCACAGAAACATGGTGGTATTTGCAATAACACACACCCTTGAGTTTTTTTTTTTTAGTGAATGTCATTGTGAACATACTTAAGCACCACAACGAAATGAAATCTCTGCATTCAACCCATCACACGTGGAGCAGCAGGCAGCTATCAACAGTGCCCAGGGAGAAGGGTAGTGGGACTGTACCTTGCTCAAGGGTACCTCAGTAGTGCCCGGGCTGGGACTCGAACCCGTGACCTTCAGGTCTCAAAGGCAGCGTCTTAACCACTAGGCCACCACTGCCAATTTTATTATGCTTGTACAGTAGTTCTGTAAAATGAGAGAAAAATAAAGAAACCCAAATAGGGTAGAGCAATGAAACTGCAGTTTCAAGTTGGGCTCAGTTTCATCAGTATTAGCAAGATTAACCTGAATGTTTCCTTGTTCCAACCATTCTGTAAAGCATTTTATTAGATGATCACTTTTTTTTATTCTAAGAGTAGTATATTCACATCCAGTATATTCCTTTTCTGTTTTCGTATGAACTAAAGTTGAACATTAGAACTGGTTAGGTGCAGTGTAAAACACATTTTTACTTAGCAACTGGTACTCACTGGAAAGATACAGATATAGTGTAAGAATTTTATTTGCAACAACAGCAAGGGTAGAAACTTCTCAACCAATCAGACTGTGCCATTGACACAAACTAATGTCATATATAAACAAGATTCTTTATATAAACACATCAGTGCTATTTTTCTGTTCCACAGATGACTCAAAAGTGTTAAAAGACATCTGTTACTTATTGAGTGACATAACAACTTGGTTACCAGAAAGTGTGTCGTGAGTATTAGTGATTCTTATTACCATTCTAAGCCATTTGAAAGGTATTTGGTATGGTTTCCAAGAATAATCTGGGACAGTCAGTTTGAGTAAAACCTAACATTATATATAACATTTCAAATGATGTAGCTGTTTTTATCTTCTTGGCTAATCTACCAAAATTTTAGCACATGTGAAGTTAAATACAAGAACAATATTACTGAAACTTCCATACTTCCATCTTTTGAAAGGTAAAACCTGTTTCAAGTTATCATGGAAGCCAGTGAAAAACTGAACCAGAAATAACAAAAACCTGCAGATGTTCTCAAAGCTCTTCTAAGTGACAAAAAATTGTATTACAAACTTCATCCTCACCAGCATGAGGGTATTATGTTCCTTTTTTAATGCTTACAAACATGGGAAAAGCAGACCTAAGGAAGGACGTAATGGAGCAATTTTAGCAGATGAGATGGGCTTCGGAAAATCAATTCAAAATCAAAAATCAAATTCATCTTATTTCTGCATTGCATGATCCTGAACACCCAAGAATTTAAGAATGCCCTGTTGGTTGTGCCTGTTGGTTTGCTGAATGACTGGAAAGGTAAACTGGACACATGGACTCCTAAAATGAGTATGTTCATTTATCACTACAGTGAGACAGAACTTCCAAGAAAGCTGAGGCATTTGCAGAGGACTAGTGGTATCCTTTTAGTCTCTTACAAGACATTTATTTACCATTACAAGACACTTACAGACTACAAAGGCATGCCTTTTGTCTGGGACTGCATGATTTTTGATGAAGCTCACAAGCTTAAAAACCCTGCATCCAAAACTCACAAAGTTGCTGCCTAAATCTCAGCTGGGTTTCACATTCTTATCACTGGCAAACCAATGCAGTACAACCTGAAAGAGTTTTGGTCACTCTTCTCCCTCATTTCTGACACATATCTATTGGGAACATACAAAACATTCAAGAGCAACTTTGAGATTCCAATTACAAAAGGGATGGAAGCAGATTCAGGCCCAGAACAGAGGGCTTTGGGCATTGAAATCTTGGAGAATTTGAAAAAATGACAGTCATTGTATCTCAGGAGAAGAAAAGATAAAATCCATGACTCCAAAGATCACCTCTAAAAAAAAACCATCTGAACAAGTGTTACGACTTACCAAAAAAATTAATATGTCATATGGATTAAACTAAGTCCTAATCAGAAAGCTGCGTATTGCAAAGTAATTGACGATTCATCCTGTCTGACATTTCAGTCCATTAATTCTTTAATAGCTGTTTGTACACATCCAAGGTAAAACAGTGACCATGGATAATCAGGTAATTGTGCTTAAATTAGCTGAATCTGGGAAACTGGCATTCATGTTGGCACTGCTTGAAATGTTCTGTGCTAATGGTAATTTTGTCCTGCTATTCTCCAATTACATAAAAATCCTCAACATCATTCAGAATGCTCTGACACAGACAACATGGGGCAAAAATGCTTTTTTGAGGATTGATGGACAAAACATTAAGCACAGAGACAAAATTGTCAAACAATTTCAAAAAAGGGGGACTCAGAATATCCTTATACTTACCACTAGTGTGGGAGCAGAGGGGCTGACACTCACAGCAGCTGACTGTGTGGTTTTTGCTGCCTTATCCTGGAATCAATCTCAGGATGCACAGGCTGTGGGCCGGGCCCCAGAAATTCCAAAATCAATAAAAGAAAAAATTAAATTAAAAGGACACCTGGCCTACCAAGAAAAAAGTCTTACATTTCAAGACCTCTAGTGTATGATTCAAGTGACAGCTCTAGTATCTCAGCAGATGAATTCATATTCTGGGATAATCATGCATTTTAAGAAAAATGAGACAATCAGTCACACTGACCAAGATGATGATCAGAATTTGGATCAAGAAATGCTACCTAATGCTGATACGGAAAAGGACAAGCCATCTGTGGTTGTAAATCATATACCTGTGAACACATCAGTTTACCATGAACATATCAGAACCACAGACAGCAGCTCATTAGGGGACAAAACCTCTGACTATAGGCATTATAGTACTTCACATAGTCTTAGAACTGCAATTTGTAACCCCAGGAATAAGTGGGGTATTTATACATATCCTGAGGACAATTCCATGAATAAAACTGACTCCAGTCACCTACAAGAAGCCACTATTATTGCAGCCAAAAGTGACACTATATCAACCATCCAAAGATCTATCTCTGACATAAGCCTGGAGAAACTCAATGCATCTGATAAGATAACTGATCTCAAAGAAGTGGCAAACCAGCAATGTGACAAAATAAAATTTTGACAAATGATAAGCATGAAGAAATCACAAAATGAGGCATTCCTTAATAAAGAAGATCAGGAATTACAGTTGGCAAATATAGATCTGGAAGAGGATGTGTTAAAAGTGAACACTACAAAGACTGCTAAAACATGCCACCAGGAAACAAAAGTTTAATCTGATCTCACTAGGCAGCAGTCTTGTTCAAAAATGTCTGTCAAGAGACAATCAGATGAATCATTTCATGGAAATATCCCAGATTGTATAGAAAGTGAGATATATAGCCATAACAACCTAGATGATGTCAGTCATCATCATCATCATTCTGGCAGCACAGAAGAGCGATCAAATGCTTACAGACCCGGCACTAAAAGTGAAATCGAAACACCTAATATTAACATAGTACAGGACAGTCAGTTGGGAGAGTTGACTGCTTCTCAGGAACAAACCATATCAAAGGGTTTCAGATTAGGTGAGACAGGACAACACCAAAACCAGATGATGCAAGATAAGATGAATCCTAAAGACACTCTAGAGTTCTCCAATAAACCAAACACTGATTTAGATAAGGGTGTGTCAACTGTTACCAATTTGATCAAGGACATGTCATCTGTAGCTGTAACTCATATACCTGTGAATACATCAGTTTACCATGAGGACATTAGCACCACTGACAACAGTTCTTTAGTTACAACAAGTGATGAGTGTTATACATCTGAAGATAACTACATGAAAAAAATGAGTCACCTGCAAGGAGCCATCAATATTTCAACAAACAGTGACTATATATCAAGAATTCAAAGATCAACATCTGATATAAGCCTTAGCAAATCCAGTAAGTGTGATGAGATAACCAATCTCAAAGAAGTGGCAAACTACCAAAATGTCAAAATCATAGACCTAAGGGAACAGAAAAATCTGACAAATGATAAGCATGAAGAAATCCTGCATCCCAAGAAGTGTTTGATTTTAAACAGTCATCTATGTAAAGATTCTTCACACTTCACCATCAATGTACCTTCATTGGAAACACAGAAAGCGGCATCTCTTAATCAAGGACCTCAGATACTGCAGCTGGAAAATGTAGATCTGGATGAGAATGTGGTAAAGGTGAACATTACAGTCTGCTAAAACATGCCAGGAGGAAATAAAAGGTAAATCATTTGATCAGGGGCAGATGTCTTGTTCAGATATATCTGTCAAGAGACCAGCAGAGGAACCATTTCCTGGAATTATCACAGATTTTATGAAAAGACATTCAGCCATACTGACCAAGATAATGTCATTCTTTCAGGTAGCATCAGATTGCTCTCAAATGCCTACAGTTCTAGACCTGATATTAATATAGTTAATGATTGTGATTCGGGAGAGCTGACTGCTTTTCAGAAAGAAAACAATCCAAAAGATGCCAGGTCAGGTGAGGCAGACCAACAGCAAACTTAGTTGATGCAAGATAAAATTACGAGTCCGAGGAACACTCTAGAGGTGTCTGAACATGTCTCCAAAAATAACTTAGCAATGATTTTGACAAGGACACATCACCTGTTGCTAATTTAGATAAGGGCATGTCATGTATAGATGCAACTCATATACCTTTGAAGACATCAGTTTACTGTAAGGGCATCAGCACGGTAGACAACAGTTCATTAATGTCAGACTTCATGAACAAAACCCCTGACTCTAAGAATTTAAATAGTAACAAAACAGCAATTTCTGGAATCTGAAATAAATGTTGTATTTATAAATCTGTTGAGGAAAGCTACATGAACAAACATGACTCTAATCACCTACAAGCAGGCACCAACATTTCTAACAACAATGCCACTGTATCAAAAAACCATACATATATGTCTGATATAATCCTGGCGAAATGGACAAATGATGAAAGAATGAAAGAAATCTTGCATTCTATGAGACCTCAGATTTTAAAGAGCTACCCATGTGAAGATTCTTCACACTTTTTCTTTGCTGTATCAGCACATGAATCACAGGACAAGACATATCTACATCAGGAACTGCAGCTGGCTGATCACACCACTGAAGATAGCTTTACAAATGAATTCCAAAAGTCTAACCAAGTTGTTCCTATACTTTGTGATTACTTACTCACTCCTACCTGCATTACGTGGTCTACAACACCTTGTGTTGAGAAATCTGGCAAATGAAGATCTGAAAGAGGACGTGGTAAATGCAAAACCTATAGAAAGTGCCAAAATGTGCCAGAAGGAATGGAAGTCAGGGCGGCACGGTGGTGCAGTGGTTAGCACTGTCGCCTCACAGTGAGAAGGTCCTGGGTTCGACCCCCGGGTTGGCCA
>JBBPDA010000145.1:17500722-17524341 GCA_037974385.1 Arnoldichthys spilopterus
AAGGCTTGCAGTAGGTTGATTGGATTGGAAAAATTGCCCATAGGTATGAATGGTTGTCTGTCTGTGTGTTGCCCTGCAATGGGTTGGCCTCCTGTCCTGGGTGTACAGTCAGCTAGGATTGGCTCCGGCTTCCCCGTGACCTGGAAACGGAAGAAGCGGTTGGAAAATGGATGGATGGATGGATGGAATGGAAGTCAAATCTGATCTCAGTAGGGAGCAATCTTGTTTAGAAATGCCTGTCAAGAGACCAGAAGATAAACCATTTCCTGGAAATATCACAGATTTTATGGAGAGTGAGACATTCAGCCAAACTGACCAAGAAAATGACATTCCATCAGGTATGATTCAAAGTGCTTTCAAATGCTCACAGACTGGATATTAATATAGTGGAGGATTGTAAATTGGGAGAGCTGACTGCTTATCAGGAAGAAACCAATATAAAGTATGTCAGATCATATGAGTTAGGAGACCTCAGCTGATGCAAGATAAGATAATAAGTTCCAGGGACACTCTAGAGGTCTTTGAACATAAATAATCCAAAAATAATCAAAGCACTAATGTTCACAAGGGGGTGTCACCTGTTGCTGATCTGGACAAGAACATGTCACCTGTTGCTGTAACTCATATTCTTATGAAGACATCAGTTTACCATGAGGACATCAGCATGGTAGACAAGTTCATTAATGTCAGACAACATGGACAAAACCCCTGACTCTAAGAATTCAAATAGTAACAAAATAGCAGTTTCTACTATCTGCAATAAATGTTGTATTTATACATTTCTTGAGGAAAGTTACATGAATAAACTTGACTCTAATCACCTACAAGGAGGCACCAACATTTCTAACAACAGTGCCACTGTATCAAAAATCCATACATATATGTCTGATAAAAGCCTGGTGAAATCCAGTCATTTGGATCATTTAAATCTTCTCAAACAAATGGCAAATTCCCAAAATGTCAAAAATACAGACCCAATGACACAGAAAATTCTGATAAATGGTAATCATAAAGAAATGTTGCATTCCATAAGACCTCTGACTTTAAACAGCTACCCATGTGAAGATCCTTCAAACTTTACCTTTGCTATACCAGCACAGGAATGAAAGGACAAGACAGGCCTCGATCAGGAATTGCAGCTGGCTGATACCTCTGAAGATAGCTTCACAACTGAATTAAAGTCCAACCAAAGTGTTCCTATACTTTGTGATTACTCATTCACTCCTAGTTGCATTTCTTTGTCTACAACACCTTGTGTAATGCAATACCTTGACACACATCTAAAGTAGCAGAGAATTTGCAGTGAGTTAAATGTCCTCAAAGGAGAAGCAAACCTTCAAAAGGTAAATTTTATTGATACAACAGGACAGAAATATCTGATAAAATGTGAGTGCAAACATGCATCATCTGAATCATCTCAATCTTCATTTGAAATGAAGACACCCTTGAACCTTAAAGATCATGAAATGGCAGATATTAGTTTTGAAGACATCTTCAGACATGAGTTAAATTCCAAACAAATTGCTCATGTTCTATGCAATTGCTCACTCACTCCAAGTAGTGTCACTTTGCCTGACACACAATTTGTAGAAAAAAGAAAGTGTGTGCTCAGTAAAAACTTTCAAAGTTCACCTATGCAGTCAGTTGCACACCAAGAATTTTGGGATCCTTTGAAAAGAAGACAAAGGTGATGCAAGTACTCCAGTGAAGTCATCTTCACTGGCAAAAACATGTAAGAAAATAACTGATTTAATAGTTCAAGAAAATGATTCAGACAGCACTTTCAGTGTGATGACAAAATCCACAGGGGATAGAAATGAAGTTCAAATCTCCACTTTGAATAAAACGTTAGAGCAGCATAAGACTGCAATGAATAAAAATGACAGTAGTATGGCCCATAACATTGAGGAATATAGTTTCTTTGCAACTGTTAGTAAATACAGATTAGCCAGAACTAGACACCTCCAGTCAACAGTTTCTTCAACAACATATGAATGGGAAAATGAAAAAGAAAATCAAGACAGAATGCTGCCTGTAATGTGTAAATCATCATCTAACCAAAGTGCAATTTCTTTCACATCTCAAACTGGCAAAATAACACAAACAGGCCAAAGACAGCTCATCATCAGAGAGAACAGAAATGTTGGATCAGCACAAAAATGTCCCTCAAAAGTAGAGATGTTGAAATGAATCTGCCTGAACTCAGAAAAATGAGGTGTGGTTTATCACTTGAGTTCAGTCGACCCTTAACTGTTCAAGGCCAGAACACTACCCTTGAAAAGACAATTTCAAAAAGTTTGTCTATATCATTCATGCAGTTAAACCAATTTAGTCAAACATCTATCCTTAACAGCCACCTGTCACCTCAAAAAGATTATGAAGGTCATGAATTGCTCAGCACAAATCAAAATGAATTATTCTTGAGTCGAATGTTAATTCTGAGTGAGTCTGAAATGTCTAATTCATTCACTTCAGGTCATGAACTAATGCAGGAAATGCCATGTTCCCCAGAAAAACAATTTATACCAAAAAAGGGTATTTTAATGATCATATTAATGATCATACTTATCCTACACATGTTGAGACCCCAAACATACCTGAAGTAAGAGAACAATCAACTGAATCATCAAACTCATTTTCATATGAAATAAGAACAGAAAAATGTGACAGTGACAAGTAGTCAGGACTGAGCATTTTTTGTAACAGTTGCTCCAGAACTGAAACTAAAAATAATTCCATTCATTTAGTAAACCAGAAAATTAATCCAATGTCAGCAATGGTGCAGTATAATGCACTGAGCCCATCTAAGCAAATAATTACTGCAAAAGTAAAAGGTGAGATCCCAGGTTCTACTTATGCCTCACAGTTTAATAAGACAGATGAGGCTTTTGGAGTAAGTGTCAAGCCTTATTTGGAGGATAATGGAGAATTGAGAAATAGAAATTTTCCTTTTACTTGATAAGCTAAAACATTTATGATTGCTTTTGTTGTATTCAAGTCTTGTGTAATTACATTAAAATGCATGTAAAATGATTGATTTGACAGTATATCACATTAACACATCAGCTAATTCAACTGTTTAAGAAAACAGATTAGCTATTTATCTACCAATATTCAGTGTTTCTTTTCTTTTAATTAATGAATACATTCTTACAGATGTTTGTTTTCACCTGACATTTCTTTTCTGTGTTCCTGTTGGGAAATGTTTAGTTTCTAACACATACTGAATGCAATTATTAAATAAAAACTGTGGTAAAAGTAAAGTTGCAGTAATGGTAATTTGTGCTATATTCATGTTGTAATATTGTGTTTTTGAAGCTAATAGAAAAAAATATATAAATATATAAAGAAAAACCCAGATAGTGGGTTATGAGTTCACAGAAATATTTTACAGAAATAGAAATAATTCACAGAAAAACATGAGTAGGAAGAAAGATGGTGACCAATGAATTATGATTCCACGCTTTTTCCAGAAATCAACTGCAGAACAAATTTCATTTAAACATGTTTTATTTTAGCAGCATGTTTGTGTTAATGCAGCAATTGGACAGAAAGAGCAATTTTAACGTGTTTGCAATAAGGAAAGAAATGAACTTAATTTAACTAAATATATTTATACATTTTTAAATATTTTATACTCTTTAAAGGAATGCAAAAGTATGGAAGCTTGTATATAGATATTCTTCTTGACAGCAACATATTTCAGGAAAAAGTAAATCATTGTCTAATGGTTTATTATAGTATATATTTATACTTATCAATAGTCACACCAGTTTTAAACAACAAGTCTAAATGTGTTTCTTGTACATGACAGAGCAGCAAACAATTTCCACAAAGAGAAATACACATTTAGCTGCTAAATACTAACCTATGGTAAATTAGTTTTCATTTGTTAACAATTTTGATATTATTTTTAACCATATTTTGTTATATTATGTTGTTAAATAGGTATAATAGCTGGCCCATTTGTTTATATCATGGGCATACACATCTAGTTTTACAAGTAATATAAATGCATTTAAAAGAATATTATTAACAGATTTGATTTGAAAAGCACAGCTATGAATCAAGTAATACTAAAGTGTCAGCTAAATTGCATAAGCTTATTTGCCCTCATTCTCTTCTGCAGAGGAATCTATATGCCTTAAAGTTGTTTCATTTTTTCTTATAGTTTGTTTATTTAAATCTGCACCCTCAAAAAATCTCATTTTCTCAGTGTGTACAGAATCTTTTAGCTTTCGAATTGAGTAGGCAGTGTCATCAGAGACAGGCTCTACATTGTCTCTGTCAAAAATACTCATTCTCCTTGTCACAAATAACTTCTCCTTTTCATTACCAAACATTTCTTTCACAATATGCCTCTCCATCAAAGTACATTCTTTTTGTTGCACACTTGTATTCTTAGCTGACACCACTGATTCTGATTTTATTGCTACTCCTTCTAAATTCAATGTTTGAATATTTTGTGTATCTACAGTGGTGATTGTTGTTTGTTGTTGGTCTGGAACAGTTTGTACATTTGAGACAATTATGTGAATTTCTCCTGACATCTGTCTCAGAGTATCCACTGAAGAAGAAGACATTTCAGAAGAGCATGGAATGTTCACTTTCACAGGCTGGTGTGGCTCCATGGATATTAGTTCAGTCTTGGCTGTTGAAGTAATAACATCACCATGTAAGTTACTAATCTCAACAGTAGCAATAGATTCAGAATATTTTACTTTGACTTTTGTAGGAGATGCCAGTGACAAGCCAACCTGTTCAGTTGTCAGTGCAGAACTTACATCAGCAAAAGCATCAGATGATCTCAGTGACAATGTTGGGCTGACACTGCCCGATTCAGTCTCTCTTCTGGATCTCTGCTCAGGCTCATTCTCCTTATTGTCACTCACTGGACAATCTTCAATTTTCTCACATGCATGAAAAGATTCTTCTTCAATGACCTTTGCTGTTTTGGTTGGAGAGGAAAGCTTGGGAAATCTGAATCCGCTACTCTTTTCAGATTCTGTTTGACTTTTTTCAACCTCAGGGTTTTGATCAATCTGAACCACAGTTTGCTTTTCATTCTTTTGAAGATTGGCTTCATATTCCAGTTTCACAGGAGTTGATGTTTCTGTCTTTTTTCCTTCAACTTCATCTAATGTGGGAACATTAAATTCAACATCAAATCCCCTAAGAACATCACCAAGTGTTGGCATTGTAAATCTGGATGACATTTCATGTCCTTGAGTGTCTTCATGTTTGGGTTCTAAAGTGACCTCTGGAACATTAGCACTAATAGTTTCTCCATCTTGAGATTTTGTTTTTGAAATGCTGATTTTTGGCATTTTTACAGTAGGGAGGTTGAATCTACTTGGGGAACCTTTATCTCCTCCTTGCTTCTTAACAACTGCTTCTGGAGGTTGTTGAACTGTGTCTTTAATTTCAAGTTCAGCCTGAGAATTTACTTTTAAATGTTTTCCACTAGCATTTAATTCAACATCTGCATCAGCCTCTAATATTTCTGCTTTACTTTCGTGGGCTTTTTGAGCTGCATTTCCAAATGTGGGCATTTTAAAAGTAGGCAGCTTGAACTTAATTGGAGAGCCTGTGGCAGTTGTAGACTCTTTATATTTTGTTTGTTGGGATTCTGTAATCGCTGCTGTAGTAACCTTATGTTCAAGAGCCTTCATATTCATACTAAGAGGTTTCTCTCCATTGTCTTTGTCAAGCCCTTTGCTATCAACTGATAATGGCCCTGCATCTGGCAAATGTATTTCAGATTCTTTAGCTTGCATCTCCACAGAAATGTCTGCTGTCCCCTTTGGAGCTTTCACTCCAAATTTTGGAAGTGTGATTGAGGGAAGTTTAAACTTTGTTGGAGAGCCAAATTTGGGTTTGTCCTTTTCTCTAATAACACCCACTGTACCTTCTGGGTCAACATTTCCTTCTGGTAATGACACATCAACATTTGGAAAAATTACATGGGCTTCTGAGGACTTTATTTCAGATTTTAATCCAAATTTTGGTTGCTTTGTTTTCTCGTCAACACATTTAGAATGTATTTCTGATACATCTGCTTTTACTTTGATTGCTCCTTCTGGAACTTCAGTATCAGCTGTATGTGCTTCCACAGTTTCCTCTGTCACAGAAATGTCTGTCTTTGTTTTTGTTGTACTTGAACTTATTTTTGGTACTTTCACATCAGGAAGGCTTATCCCGAATTTTGGCAATTTGGCAAACTTACTACTTTGCTCTTTAATTTGAAAATCTTCTGTCTTTACTGCCACGCTGAGATAGGCTTCCTCTTTTTGTACATCAGGTGCCCTTATGTCAAGTGACAGTGGTTTAGGTGACAATGTCAGCTTTCCATCTAGTAGATTTATCTCCTTTCCTTTATCTTCTACTTCCACAGCAGAGGTGTCTTCTGCCCCCTTTGCAGCTTTCACTCCAAATTTTGGAAGTGTGATTGAGGGAAGTTTAAACTTTGTTGGTGATCCAAACCTTGTGTTATCTTCTTGTCCAGTTTGATCCTTTGATGCTGTAATATCTGTATATGGTCTTTCTACCTCTGCACTTGCTTCTGGTAATAACAAATCATCTGGAACACTTACATCAGCTTCTGGGGCCTTCAATTCAGATTTAGAAAATCCAAATTTTGGAAAGGAAAAACCTGGTTGCTTAGTTTTTGCATCAAGATTATTAGAATCTATTTCTGGCAAATCTGCTTTCACTTCAGTTGCTCCTTCTGGCACTCCAACATCAGGTGCATGTACTTTTATCTTTCCCTGTGCAATAGAAATGTCAGTTTCTGTCTTGCCTTCACTTGAATCTATTTTTGGTCCTTTCACCTCAGGAAGGTTGATCCCAAATTTTGGTAATTTGAAGTTAGTCCCTTGTTCTTTGGTTGGAATGCCTTGGGCTTTAATGTTCACCCTTACTGATTTGTCCTCTTTTTCAATAACTGGCCCCATTATATCAACTGACACTGGATTAGCTGACAGTTTTAAATCTGAATCTGGGAAACTTATTTCCTTTTCTTTATTTTGCACATCCACAGCAGAAATGTCTCCTGCCCCCTTTGAAGCTTTCATTCCAAATGTTGGAAGTGTGATTGAGGGAAGCTTAAATTTTCCTGGAGATCCAAACTTTGTTTCCTCTTTTTGTCCAGTCTCATGTATTGATGCTGCAATATCTGTATTTGGACCTTTAAGGTCTACACTTCCTTCTGGTATTGGCATTGAATCTGGAGCACTTACATCAGCTTTTGGGGCTTTCATTTTAGATTTAGAAAATCCAAATTTGGGAAATGAAAAACTTGGTTGATTTGTTTCCACATTAAGATCTTTAGAATCTATTTCTGGTAAATTTACTTTCACTTTGATTGCTTCTTCTGGCACTCCAATATCAGGTGGATGCATCTTTCCCTTTGTAAGACAAATGCCAGTTTCACTTGAATCTACATTTGGTTTTTTCACTTCAGGACGTTGGATTCCAAATTTTGGCAATTTGAACTTAGTCCCTTGCTCTTCAGTTTCAATCTCTTGGGCCATAATGTCCATCCTTATTGATTTGTCCTCTTTTTCTGCACCTGGCCCCATTATATCAATTAACAGTGGCTCAGCTGACAATTTTAACTCTGTATCTTGTAGATGTGTTTCCTTTCCTTTACCTTGTACCTCCAAAGCAGAAATATCTACTGCCCCCTTTGGAGTTTTTACTCCAGATGTTGGGATTGAGGGAAGGTTAATCTTGGTTGGAGATCCAAACTTTGCTTCCACTTTTTGTCCAGTCTCATTCATTGATACTATAATGCCTGTGTTTGGTCCTTCTAGCTCTACACCTCCTTCTGGTATTGACACATTAGCATCTGGACCAATTGCATCAGCTTCTGGGGCCTTCATTTCAAATTTAGAAAGTCCAAATTTAGGAAAGGAAAAGTTTGATTGGTTTGTTTTTATATTAATGTTTATAGAATCTTTTTCTGGTAAATCTGCTTTCACTTTTATTTCTTCTTCTGTCACTCCAACATCAGGTGGATGCACTTCTGTTTTTCCCTCAGGCAGAGAAATTTCAATTTCTGTCTTAGCTGTACTTGAATTTATTTGTAGTCCTTTTACATCAGGAATGTTGAGCCCAAATTTTGGTAATCTGAACTTAGTCTTTTGCTCTTCAATTTCAATATCTTGGGCTATAATGTCGACCCTTAGTGATTTGTCTTCTGTTTGTACATCTGGTCCCATTATATCAACTGACAGTGGCTCAGCTGACAATTTTAACTCTGCATCTGGTAGACGTATTTCCTTTGCTTTATCCTCTTCCTCCACAGCAGAAATGTCTACTGCCCCCTTTGGAGCTTTCACTCCAAATTTTGGGAGTGATATTGAAGGAAGTTTAAACTTGGTTGGAGATCCAAACTTTGTTTTCTCTTTTTGTCCAGTATCATCCATTGATACTGTAATATCTGTATTTGGTCCTTCTACCTCTACACATCCTTCTGGTACTGACACATGAACATTTGGAACACTTAAATCAGCTTCTGGGGCCTTCATTTCAGATTTAGAAAATCCAAATTTTGGAAATGAAAAGCTTGGTCGCTTTGTTTTTACAAGTCCTTTAGAATCGTTTTCTGGTAAATTTGCTTTAACTTTAATTGGTTCTTTTGGCATTCTGACATCAGGTGAATGCACTTTCATGTTTCTCTCTGGAAGAGCTACACTTGAATCTACTTTTGGTCCTTTCACCTCAGGAAGGTGGATCCCAAATTTTGGTAATTTGAACTTAGTCCCTTGCTCTTCAGTTTCAAAGTCTTCGGCCTTAACATCCACCCTTATTGATTTGTCCTCTTTTTCTGCATCTGGCCCCTTTATATTAATGGTCAGTGGCTCAGCTGACAATTGTAACTCTGCATCTTTAGTTTGTACCTCCACAGCAGAGATGTCTTCTGCCCCCTTTGGAGCTTTCATTCCAAATGTTGGGAGAGAGATTGATGGAAGTTTAAACTTTGTTGGAGATCCAAATCTTGTTTCATCTTTCTGTCCAGTCTCCCCCATTGTTACTGAAATATCTGTATTTGATCTTTCTACCTCTACACATTCTTCTGGTATTGACACATCTGGAACACTTAAACTAGCTTCTGAGGCCTTCATTTCAGATTTAGAAAATCCAAATTTAGGAAAAGAAAAGCTTGACTGCTTTTTTTTCACATCAAAACCTTTCAAATCTACTTCTGGTAAATCTGGTTTTACTTTGATTGCTCCTTCTGGCACACCAACATCAGGTGAATGCACTTTCATCTTTCCCTCAGGCAGAGAAATGTCAATTTCTGTCTTAGCTGCACTTGAATCCATTTGTGGTCCTCTCACCTCAGGAAGATGGATGCCAAATTTTGGCAAACTAAACTTAGGCTTTTGGCCTTCACTTTGAATATCTTGCACTTGAATGTCCACTCTTAGAGATTTATCCTCTTTCTCTGCACCTGGCCCCAATATATCAACTGACAGTGGCTCAGCTGACAGTGTTAACTCTGCATCTGGAAGATTTATTTCCTTTCCTTTAGTTTGTACCTCTATAGTCGAGACATCTGCCACCCCCTTTGGAGCTTTCACTCCAAATTTTGGAAGTGTGATTGAGGGAAGTTTAAATTTGGTTGGAGATTCAAACTTTGTTTCATCTTTTTGTCTAGTCTCATCTATTAATACTGCAATATCTGTATTTGGTACTTCTAACTCTACACTTCCTTCTGGTAATGAAACATCAACATTTGAAAGAATTTCATCAGCTTCTGGGGCCTTCATTTCAGATTTAGAAAATCCAAATTTGGGAAACGAAAAGCTTGGTCGTTTAATTTTCACATCAAGACCTTTAGAATCTATTTCTGGTAAATCTGCTTTCACTTTGATTGCTCCTTCTGGCATTTCAACATTAGGTGGATTCACTTCTACCTTTCCCTTTGGAAGAGAAATTTCAGCTTCTGTCTTTGCTGTACTTGAATCTATTTTTGTTTCTTTTACATCAGAAAGGTGGATCCCAAATTTTGGCAATTTGAACTTAGCCATTTGGTCTTCACTTTGAATATCTTGGACCTGAATGTCCACCTTTACTGATGTGTCCTTGTTTTCTATATCAGGCCCCATTATATCAACTGACAGTGGTTTAGGTGACAATTTCAGCTCTGCATCTGGAAGACGTTTTTCCTTTCCTTTATCTTGTATCTCCACAGCAGATGTGTCTACTGCCCCCTTTGGAGCTTTTACTCCAAATTTTGGGAGTGATATTGAGGGAAGTTTAAACTTGGTTGGAGATCCAAACTTTGTTTTCTCTTTTTGTCCAGTCTCATCCATTGAAATTGTAATATCTGTATTTGGTCCTTTGAGCTCTACACTTCCTTCTGGCACTCCAACATCAGGTGGATGTACGCCCTTCTTTTCCTCTGGAAGAAAAATGCTAATTTCTGTTTTAGTTGTACTTGAATCTATTTGTGGTCCTTTCATCTCAGGAAGGTTGAGTCCAAATTCTGGTAATTCTAACTTACTACCTTGCTCTTCATTTTCAAAATCGTGGGGTTTAATGTCCACCATTAGTGATTTGTTTTCTTTTTCTACATCTGGTCTAATTATATCAACTGACAGTGGCTTAGCTGACAATTTTAACTCTGCATCTGGTAGACTAATTTCCTTTCCTTTAGTTAGTACCTTCATAGTTGAGACATCTATTGCCTCTTTTGGAGCTTTCACTACAAATTTGGGGAGTGTGATTGAGGGAAGTTTAAATTTTGTTGGAGATCCAAACGTTGTTTCATCTTGTTGTCCAGTCTCATCATTTGATACTTTAATGCCCGTATTTGGTGCTTCTAGCTCTACATTTCCTTCTGGAATTGACACATCAGTATCTGGAACACTTACATCGACTTTTGGGGCCTTCATTTCAGATTTAAATCCAAATTTGGGAAATGAAAAGCTTGGTTGCTTTGTTTTCAATTTAAGGCCTTTTGAATCTATTTCTGGTAAATCTGCTTTTACTTTGATTGCTCCTTCTGGCACTCCAACATCAGGTGAATGCACTTCCATTTTTCCCTCTGGTAAAGAAATGTCAGTCTCAATACTGGCTGCACTTGAATCTATTTTTGGTCCTTTTACCTCAGGAAGGTGGATACCAAATTTTGGCAATTTGAACTTAGGCTTTTGCTCTTTAATTTGAACATCTTGGACCTTAATGTCCACCCTTAGAGATTTGTCCTCTTTTTCTGCATCTGGCCCCATTATATCAACTGTCAGTGGCTCAGCTGACAATTTTAACTCTGCATCTGGTAGACATATTTCCTTTGCTTTATCTGTTTCCTCCACAGCAGAAATGTCTACTGCTTCCTTTGGAGCTTTCACTCCAAATTTTGGGAGTGATATTGAGGGAAGTTTAAACTTGGTTGGCGATCCAAACTTTGTTTTCTCTTTTTGTCCAGTCTTATCCATTGATACTGTAATATCTGTGTTTGGTCCTTCAAGCTCTACGCTTCCTTCTGGTATTGACACATCAACAACTGGAACACTTATATCAGCTTCTGGGGCCTTCATATCAGACTTAGAAAATCCAAATTTGGGAAAGGAAAAGCTTGATTGCTTTGTTGTTACGCCAATATCTTTACAATCTATTTCTGGAAAATCTGCTTTTACTTCAGTTGTTCTTTCTGGCACTCCAACATCAGGTGGATGTACTTCTGTCTTTCCATCTGGAAGAGAAATGCCAATTTCTGTCCTAGCTGTACTTGAATCTATTTGTGGTCCTTTCAACTCAGGAAGGTTGAGCCTAAATTCTGGTAATTTAAACTTAGTCCCTTGCTTTTCATTTTCAATATCTTGGGCTTTAATATTCACCCTTACTGATTTGTCCTCTTTTTGTACATCTGGTCCCATTATATCAACTGACAGTGGCTCAGCTGACAATTTTAACTCTGCACCTGGTAGACATATTTCTTTTCCTTTATCTTCTTCCTCCACAGCAGATTTGTCTACTGCCCCCTTTGGAGCTTTCACTCCAAATTTTGGGAGTGTGATTGAGGGAAGTTTATACTTGGTTGGAGATCCAAACTTTGTTTTCTCTTTTTGTCCAGTCTCATTCATTGATGATGAAATATCTGTATTTGGTCCTTTTAGCTCCACACTTTCTTCTGGTAATGACACATCATTATCTGGATCATTTACATCAGCTTCTGGGGCCTTCATTTCAGATTTAGAAAATCCAAATTTAGGAAAGGAAAAGCTTGATCGCTTTGTTTTTACATCAAGGACTTTAGAATCCTTTTCTGGTAATTCTATTTTTACTTCTATTGCTCTTTCTGGCACTCTAACATCAGATGGATGTACTTCCATTTTTCCCTCTGGAAGAAAAATGTCAATTTCTGTCTTAGCTGTACTTGAATCTATTTTTGGTCTTTTCACCTCAAGAAGATTGACCCCAAATTCTGGTAATTTGAACTTAGCATTTTGTTCTTCAATTTCAATATCTTGGGCTTTAATATCCACCCTTACTGATTTGTCCTCTTTTTCTACATCTGGCCCCAATATATCAACTGACAGTGGCTTAGCTGACAGTTTTAACTCTGCATTTGGGAGACTTATTTCCTTTCCTTTTGTTTGTTCTTCCACAGCAGGGATGTATACGGCCCCCTTTGAAGTTTTCACTCCAATTTTTGGGAGTGTGATTGAGGAAAGCTGAAACTTTGTTGGAGATTCAAACTCATTTTTTTGTCTAGTCTGATCCTTTGATACTGTAATATCTGTATTTGGTCCTTCTAGCTCAACACTTCCTTCTGGTAATGACACATCACCACCTGGAGCACTTACATCAGCTTCTGGGGCCTTCATATCAGACTTAGAAAATTTAAATTTGGAGAAAGAATAGCCTTGTTGCTTTTCTTTTACATCTGGCCCTTTAAAACTTATTCCTCTGATGTCTTCTTTTACTTTAGTAATTTCTTTTGGCACTTCAGCATCAGGTGCATGCACTTCCATCTTTCGTTCTGGTAGAGACATCTCAAACTCTGTCTTCACTGCACTTATATCTATCTGTGGTGCTTTTATCTCAGGAAGTCTGATCCCAAATTTTGGCAATTTGAACTTAATTGCTTGAGTTTCATTTTGGATTTCTTGAGACTTCATATCCACACTGAGAGGTTTGTTTTTGTCTATGTCAGGTTGGTTTATTTCAGCTGATTGTTGCTCAGTTGACAATTTTATTTCTGCATCAGAACACATTTTGGGTTTTGATATTGGCTTGGCTGATATATTAAATTCTGGAAGATTTATTTTAGCTTCTTTAACTTGTGCATCCACACCAGTGATTTCTATAGTTGTTGATTCTCTAAGATCTACATTCACAGCAGACGTATCTTCTTTGCCTTTTGATGGTTTTCCTCTAAATTTGGGGAGAATGATTGAGGGAAGTTTAAATTTTGTTGGAGTGCCAAACTTTGTTGGATCTTTTTGTTCACTTTCATTCTTTGAAACTGGTAATGATGGATCAACATTTGGAATACTCACATCGGGAAGTGTATCCTTTGTTTCTACTTCAAACAATTCATCCTTAGGCAGTGTTAAACTTGTCCTTTTTGTTTTCATTTCAGTACCTTTAGGATCTGTTTGGTCTTCAACAGTTGTAACTGGCACTTCTAGATCAAATGGTTCTATTTCTTCCTTTTTCTCTGGAAGTAAAATATCAGCTTCCACCTTAGATGCATCATCTTCATTTTTCAACCCTTTTATTCCTGGAAGTTTGAATTCAAATTTTGGCAATCTGATCTTACTCCCTTGTTCTTCAGTTCTGGCATGCCGAGGTTCATCTGCATTGACAGAGCTTCTCTCTTTATCTGTATCAGTGTCTTTGCTGTAAACTGATAATTTCTCTGTTTTAAGTTCAAGACTTTTAGAAACTAGTTCTGGTAGATCTGCCTTAACTCCAGTTTGTACATATAACATTTCACCATCAGGTGGATGTGTTGCTCGCACTTCTAATTTTCTCTCTGCCCTAGAATGATCAACCTCTGTCTTGGATGTACTGGCACTTATTTTTGGTGCTTTTATGTCTGGAAAACTGATTTCAAATTTTGGCAGTTTGAACTTCTTTCCTTGCACTTCAGTTTTAATATCTTGAACTTTCCTCTCCACAGTGACAGAATGCCCCTCATTGTATTCAACAACTGATAGTGACTCAGCTATTTCTGCATGCAAAAGACTTGTTTTAGCATCTTTCACTGGTACATTTACAACTGAAATGTTTACTGCTTCTGTTGGAGCCTCTTTTTCTTCAGCCTTTGGCTCTCTCACTGGGGTAGTGGGCTCCATTCTATAAAGTTCCAGGTCTGTGTGTTCAGGAAGAGAGACATGTTTTAGCTTTATATCAGTATGAAGTGCATCTACTTCTGTCTCCTTTATTTCCCTAGTTTTTCTGTTAGAGGGCACATCCGTCTTTGGTAATTCAATTCCAATATCTGGGAATCGAATGTCAGGTTTTGTGATTCCAAAGCTTGGCATGTTTATTTTGGGGGTTTTTGATTTCTTTTCATGTCCTTTCTGGTTGCCATATTTCTTAGTTTTGTTTCTGTCACATACTTCAATATCAGTCCCTGCAGCAATCTGTGTACCGGGCCATTCAACTAAAAGTGAACTGCTCATACCTTGCATTTCTGAGGCATGTTGCATATCTTTACTTATTTTTATATCTTTCTTCTGAACAAGTGATTCTTCTATAGATTCCATCCCTGGAATTTCAATGTCTTCCCGCTTTGGAAGTTTGAATTTAAAATCTCCACTTTTTCTGTAATCTGTAATCAGTGCCTTATTGCTTATTTGCTGGATTTTAGCTTTTGGCTTTGTGTAGTCAATCGTGGTCATGGTTATTGATTCCTCATCAGCATAAGGTATTTCCACCTTTGGTATCTTGATCACTGTCTCTTTATCTGTAATATTAAAAGCAAATGACTCTTCTTTACCTGTTTTGCTTTTGATCATCTTAGTGCTGCTGTCAGTACTTGTGTCTGATATTTTACGAGGAGATCCCCTAGGCGTCATGTTGGTCTTATCTGCCTTCATTTCCATAATTGTGATTTCCCTCTGCACAAGCACTCCTGTAATGTCCCCCTCAGGCAATTTCAAAGCTGGGAACTTGGAAACAGCCTCTTTAACATCCTCAACATTGAACTCTTCATCTGTTTGCTGAGACTGGATTTCTCTCTCCTTAGTAATATTTATAATCTTCTCAATTTTTGGTACCTTAAATCCAGGAGACTGAAGACAAATTTTTGTTTCTTTATTTTCCATTCCTGGAATCTCAATGTCTTCTCGTTTTGGAAGGTGTGTCTTATTCAGTTCGTCTTTTGTCATTTTGATTGTCATTTTGATTGGTTCTTGAATTACAAATCCAGAGCAATCAACATTTGGCAATTTAAACTTTGATTCTGATCTTTTTTCAAGACCTGCTACAATATCACCAATATTTTTCTCTATTGGTAGCTTAGATGCTTTTATTTCCAAATGAGAGTCTTTTGCATCTACAATAGAAACTGTGCTGAGATCATTAGGTTTTGGTTGGGATATAACAGTAATGGTTTCAAGCCTACTGCTCTCCCTTGTCATCTCAGAAGAATTTGGTGGCATAAACTGAAGCCCATTTACTGTACTAGCAAAGTGGGTCTTTGATGTGGCCATGTCTGCCAATGGACCTCTAGTTCGAATCCCATAACTCTCATTTTCAAGTATTGTTTTTTCCTTCCTCTGCTTTTCACTGGTGGTCTTCAGTGATTGTTTTAGTTCACCTACATCTGACAAATCTACAGATGTGTCTAGTTTTTGCATACTCATTTCCATACTTCCAGGTTCCAGGATTCTTTCTGAACTATCCTTGCTGATTACCTCTGTGTTGACGTCAGTGTGCGGCTGAGGTATCTCGAACTCTTGTGATGTTGCAACAGGACTTACCACAATATTGTCAAACGCAGATGGATCTGAAATTCTGCTCACTCTTATGGTGGTTTTCAATTGACTATCTTTTTCTATTTCAGGCTTCTCTTTCTGATGAATGCTCACTTTCATTTCTGATCTCTCTATCTTTGATTCCTCTGAGGTCCTGATATCACCTACAGAACCATCTGCAAGAGCATCTGAAATATCTGTAGTCTTTAATGTATTGCTGATGGAAATTAGATGAACCGTGTGATGTAATTCCCTTCCTGAAAAAATTGTAAATGCCTGGTCATCCAGAGTCTTGGAGGAATCTTCAAATTCACCTTCATCCATATCACGAATCTCTACTAATTGTGTAATAGGTCTCTCAAAGATGTTTTCTTCTAATGCATCCTGAGCTTGTTGATCTTTCATAACTATCAAGTTCTCTGATGTCAGCTTCTTCTCATTTTTCTGAGATTCCTCAGGTGACTTTAGGTTACTATGGTCTTTCATCTTCATTTTCAGCTTGATTTTTTGCTTTTTTTTCTTGTCTTTTTCATCTAAAGATTTCAAAGGTGATTTGAATGGAGATTCTGTGTCACTTGTTTGTGGGCTCATCTCTAATGTCTTGTGTTCCTCTGCTTCTGAGGTGCTGTGGGATCTCTTGAATTGTGTTTTGTGTCCTTTTCCAAAAGAGGGAAACTTTGGCCATGAGATGCGGTCTTGCTGTTTTTTCTTTCTTGGACTCCTCATCTGTGGTGAGCCCCCCTCATTGCCCTAGAGAATATTAGAATAAAGGGATAGTAAGGAATTTATAAATGAAAACATGATGAAATGTATGAAAAGTAATAACAGGATAGGTACGGTGTTGACCTCTGGGTTTATCATTTCATCATCTTCTGGCATAGTTGATTCCACTTTGCGTCTCAAACAAAACTCCATTTTATATGGTTGAGCATGCTCAAGGATTTGGAGTGCATCTTCGTATGATACGTTATCAAAGTATACTGTAGCACTAAGTATCTGATCACCTGGAGGGATACAAATGAGGATGAACTTAAAGATGTGTAAATAAAATTAATTGTTAAAAGTGATTGCAATCCTTTATAATATGCTCAGATCATAGACTTTCTTCTTAAAACCTTAAATTCCAAGACTTATTCCATGACACCCCATTTATAAACTAAATAGAAACCATGAAAAAATTTGTTTTTGTAATTTATTAAAATGAGCAAATGAAGCTTGGACCACCAAACAGTCCTGAGCATTTAATGGAAAAAAATAGTGCACTTAATTCTTTTGTAAATCCTTTTTCATATTTACCTATATTCTGGGCTATCATGGATAACAGATGTTTATTTTCCATTATTTTATTATTAACCAAATTATAACTATATCAAGACTGCATACCCTCTTTTAAAGTCATGTGTCTTGAAGCAGGTGAATCTGGTCTCACTTCTTTAATAAAGATTCCCTTTTTCCCTCCACCAGCCACTACTAGTCCTTCAGCACATGTTTCTTTCACTGTTTTCACAATTACTCCAGCTCCACCACTTTGTATCTCCTGAAAAAATAGATATATACAAGAGATATTATGTGATAGTTCACCTAAGAATTATCTACTTGCCACATTAATTTAAAAGTCGCATAATAACATTAACAAAAGATTAAGAATTTACATAGAAGCGAAGTGGGCAGGTGACTTGATTTCAGTATGTATAATTTCTGTCTATGAAACAATTATCTAAGTTTACAGTAAGCAGGTGGTTTTGATGTTTTGGCAAATTAGGATATAACCTTGTTTGCAAAACAGCTGGGATGATGTGTAAAATGTAAATAAAAATAGGAAGCTGTGATTTGCATATCATGTAAACGTATATTTAAATGAAAATAGAACAAAGACAATATATCAAAGGTTGGCAGTCCAGAGTAATGGGGAAACTGAGAAATAAAATGTTGAAATTGAGAAATAAAATGTTTTTGAAAATTAGATAATTATTATAATTTTAAAGCAAGCAATACATTTAAAAATGTTGGCACATGAGCAACAGAAAACTGAAAAAGGTGTGTAATGATAAAACACACCTGGTGGAACATCCCACAACAGATTAATTAAGATTAATTGGCAACAGGTCAGTAACAATATTCGGTGAAAGAAGAGCATCCCAGAGTCACTCAAAAGAAAAGACAGGGAGGGTTCACCATTCTGAAAGGACTGTGTGTGCAATGGTTTAAGAATAATGTTTCTTTACATAAAATTGGAAAGAACATAAGAATTTTATAATTTACACCACATAATATCATTAAGAGATTCAGAGAATCTAGAGATATCTCTATTTTTAAAGGACAAGGCCCCAAAACAAAAAACTGGAAAGCCTTGATCTTCAGGTCCTTCAGCAGTACTAAACCAAAAAAGACAGAATTCTGTAGTGAATATCACTGCATGGGCTCAGGAGCACATCCGGAAACCTTGTCTGTGAATACAATTCCTCATCATATTCACAAAAGCAGAACCGATATATAAACATGATTCAGGAACATTGCTGGCTTCTCTGAGCCCAAGCTTGTACAATATGTACTGAGGAGAAGTGAGAAACTGTCCTGTGGTCTGACTAATCAAAATTTGAAATTCTGCTTGGAAATCATGTACACCACATCTCTGGGCTAAAGACGGGAGGTACCATCTGGCTTGCAAGCAACACAGTTTAAAAGTCCTCATCCATGATGATATGGGGGTTGATTAGTGCACATGGCAAGGGTAGCTTGAAAATGTGGCAAGACAACAATAATTCTGAAAACCATGTGAAAATAAGTAAATCCCATGGAAATTGTTGATGTTTCTAACATATCTGAACAAGCAAACATTACACCCTCTTTAATACTGGGTCTACAAATAAAGGTGATATGCTTGAAAAAAACCTCAAAGTTTTCAACCATTTAACAAAAATATAAATTGATGTAATATTCTTCTGTAGAGAAAGTAAGCATACCTTTGCTCCCAGAAGGTAGTATTGCCCCTTCTAACCTCTTATAGATAATTTGAGTAATTGTCCAGCAGTCTCTGACATCGGCTTGCTGAAATTTGTAACTATCTTCCATGCAAAGTTTCATTCCTTGTGAGATGCTTGAGAGTTTTCTTGCATGTACTGCCCTTTTCAAATCTACAAAAACATTTATATGGTGATCAAATCTGAGCTTTGACTAGACCATGTTAGACCATGTAAGTGTGGCCAAACAAATCTAACTTTAATTTTTTATGTCAGAACAAATTATTACAAAAGGTATGGATTCTACTTATATGTTCTTTGCCAAATTAAAGTCTTGATCTAATGTTCTTTATGGGGAGCAAAAGCTTTTACCTGGCATGCCAGTAATTTTTCCAGTCTCTTTCTGATTGATCTCATTCTGATTGCAGAGACATGTATATGCGATGATTGTGGTTAGGACCGTGTCCTTGTAAACAGAAGGGTTCAGGCTCCACCAGACATATACACCACTTATATGTGATTTTCCTTTCAGTGAAATGATTTTACAAAAATATAGAGATCTTGCTAGACCCAAGGGCAAAACCTTTTTTTGTAAAAGGGCTTAGAGATTTCTTTACATCTTAGCATGATGACACATTTTAATAGCAAAAAGAACACTTGCTTGTTCAAATACGTTGAAAAAATCAATGAAAAAAATGTAATTCATTTTTATGCCAACATTTACATATGAAGATGGTTATTAAGTCTGACCTCTGTTTCACTCATTTTGGCAGAGGAGCGTTTGTCAAACAGAGACCCAAATCCAACTCTTCTGTTTTTTTTGTTGCTGCCACTCTTGTGTGGTGATGTACTGGTGTCCTCTGCCTGACAAAACAATACAATGATATATATTTATAAAATAAAGAAACATTTAAAATTACTCTCGATTTGGATCATCACAGCTTCTTAAACTGCAGTAGTAATCTTAGTTACCTGTTTTTCAGCTGGGAATTCTTCTACTGGTGAAGAGCCTTGAGGGCGAGGTCTCTCCCCCTCTAAAATCTCAGGTTCCTCACATACCTAAAAATAACAATTTATAATAATTTTTAAGAAATTAACAAAATCATCTGAATAATTCACATTATTCCATATCATTATCTTGATGCATTTTCTCTTTACCTTTGTGGAAAGCAAATAATTAAGTTTTCTGCCAACATCTTTTGAATTTTGCTGAAAGTTTTGTATTTAAATGGCACTCACTGAATCATCCTCTGTGTCCTGCTCTGGTCCCCTCAGTCTTCGCCCAACTCCTGTTTCAGATTTAAATGCAAACATTTACTTCATTATTAACACAACTTTCAGACCATTCTTTCCATATCTTAGAGGGCTTATTATGTTTTAACATGTTCCACAACAGCCATAACAAACCCTCAAAAAGGATGACACAACTGTAAGTTACTCTGTAATCATATTTTTTATCTCTGTGTTTTTGTATAAGTAAGCTGGGGTTCAGGTAAAAGTGCTGGCACACCAGTCTAGACCAAGATTAATGGAACATGGAAACTCTTTCCTGGAAAATATTCCCAGAAGACACAGGCAGTCTACCACCTTCCAAATCTGTCTGTAAAGTGAAGCGCTTTATTGATCTGAAGGATAAGCTTACACAACTGTAAAAACCAAGTTGCAGATTAAAGGGGGAAAGTGAGACTTCACTGTCCATTAACAGTGGACTCAAAGATATTATTTGTATCTGATATTAATATTTTCCTAAAAATAATTAATGTGATGATTTAGTGAACAATGTCTTCTGCTTTTACAAAACTTTTATTTTCCAGCAACATTTCAAATAATTTGTGCACAAGATGTTTATTTAAGGATTTACGCCCAGACAGGCCTTCAGGAGGCGTTTGAGAGCCCTGCCTTCGCGTCAGCACTGTGTTTGATGGCTGGTGGCAATTGGTGACATGTCGCCATGGTTACATTAATCATGCTTATGTGGTCCACCTGGGCTAAAGCCCTTATAAGCTAGGTTGTCTAATTTTTTTAATTATTCAATTTGTGGGCATCAGGGAGCCACTATCAATATGAGGAAGACTCCCGGATCCTCCGGGAGACTTGGGATGTCTGTATTATTGACTCTTGACACAATGCCATCTGGTAGGTAGTGTGCTCCTTGTATCTGCCAAACCCAATTTTGTCCATCACACCACCAAATATTGTTCCAGAGTCCAGTGGCGGTGTGCCTCACAACTCTCCAGCCAGTACTTGGCATTGTGCATATTGTTATTTTATGTTTGTGTGCAGCTGCTCAGTAATGAAATCCCATGTCATTAAACTCCTGACACAAAATTCTTGTGCCAGTGTTGCATTCAGAGGCAGTTTGGAACTCTGTAGTGTGGGATCCAACAGTATAAGTTTGTTCTACCTACATGGCTGAGCTGCTGTTGCCCCTAGACACATTTTCACAACAATAATTCACAAACTGATTTGTGGCAAAGATAGCACCCTAAGATAGTGCCATGTTTAAAGTCACTGAACTGTTCAATGGACTCATTCTACTGCCAGTGTTTGTATATAGAGATTGCATGGCTATGTACTTAATTTCATACACTTGTCAGTAATGGGTGTGGCTGAAACAGGTAGTGTACTTTTGTAACTGGCCCTTATTACAAACAGAACTGCATTTCAGCTGTTGCGGAATGTCTTGGAACATTATTTGTTTAAGAATCATAAGAATCACTTCTTATCTTTCGCTTCAGTCACAGGAACATGACTGATTTTTTTTCTAGGGAGTGATATTTGCTTAGTATTTGATTAATTTGTTAACACTGACTTAGGTCTGCACTCCAAGGCAAACATCCGGGTAAGTGAGCCATCTATGACAGGAATCTGAAAGCCTGTACTGAAGATGAATAAAATGTGGGTGAATAGCTTGGTGAAGCCATGTGCAAGTGCAAGCTTAGAATGAATTTCTTCAGTTTCAACATCAGCTTATTTTTAATGGTTAAATAAAAAATCTAATTCACACATCTTTTAATGCAGGCGTATGCAATCAAGTTCACTTCTTTAGCAATTGAGCTATGAGGCTAATGTAGCTAACAAGTAATTTGTAGTTTATGCCCAGAAATTTTTCTCACAAAATGTTCTTTTATGCTAGCAAGATAACTACAAATACTCTGCTGCTGAGAGGTCTGGGTAAGCCTATATAGTGACAGATATAATCATAATCAAGGTACGTAATACGATATCACAGGAATATAATCATTCTAGCCCAAATCATTTTTGGTTACAAAGACTATTACATTCAGCTCCAGATATAAAATCCTAATTCCTTGTATTAATGTTTATATTTGCCAGTGTTTTTAGGGCAAATAAAAGCTTACTGCCCAAATAAGATATATACATATGCGTCACAACATGTTTCAGTCACTTCTTGTCTATAAAATGTCTGCTGTTCTACCCTCAAGATGTCCCACAACAAACAGAAAATGTAGGAAAGACACTATCACTTTTAGCTCACACCATGGATTTTTCTAAAAGAGAAACACACCTCCACTATAACAACATACACTGTAATGCCCTCTTACCTAAAATCAGGATGATGCAGCTACTTTCTCCAATTCAGTTCTCTAATCAACCTTTTTTTTTTAAACCATCATTGGTAGGACTTCACTCACCAGAGTAATTGTTAATCTTATACTTGCTGTGTATAGGTATATTTTATCTCTCCTCTGTGGCTGTGCCTCACCCAGTCCACTACACACTATTGCTCTGAAGTTACTTGTATATTAGCAAAGGAGGAGTTGCAGTGCCCAGCCCCTTTTGCACATCTGTTAAACAAAACAGGCAGCATGCCTGCTTGTAAGGAAAAAGTAAAACCTGACATAAAACTTTACATAATTGTTCGTATAAGGTCATGAATGAATGCATTTTTGACAGTCTTTAAAGTTATGCTTTTGTTCTGGGAAAGCAGAAGTATTTTATGATTTCTGATAGATCAGTGAGCTTTGTAATTTGTATTTAGGAATGTATTATTGTAAAATGAGTGTAATTATGGTAACAGAGGAATATGTTGTGTAGTACCAATATACAGTGAGGGGACAAGTACTCAGACAAGTAGTTTGATTTTGTTATTTAATGTACTTTTTGTGAACTTTACTTTATATACACTTTATATATACTTTATACTATATATACATACAAACATACACCAATCGGCCATAAAATCAACACCAGCTACCAAATATTGAGCAAGTGCCTTCATTTATTGAGTTGTACTTTGTGTTCTGACGAGTAAGCATTCACTTTTTGTGCAACAACTCTTCTGTGGGATGGGGGCAGACAGGCTAGCCTTCACTCCCAGTTCACCAGTTGTCCTTCCTTGGAACACTTTTAGTAGGTAGTAACTACTGCATACCTGGAACACTCCAAAAGACCTGCCACTACAATAAGGCCCTTGTAAAAGTTGCTCAGAACCTTACACTGACCCATTTTTCCTGCTTCCAGCACATTACCAGACAGTAAATGTTATTCATTTTGCTTCTCAGTAGTGTAATTTAATGGCTGATTGGTAGATCCCACATACATATACATACACACACACACACACACACACACACACATATATATATATATATACGTTTCATGAGTTTTTATTTTTTTATAAATTCTGTTGAAGCATGGTTGAAAAGCAATGTCTGACTTTTATTAGTTACATTTCATAGAATTTTTATTTATTA
>JBBPDA010000145.1:17532324-17546036 GCA_037974385.1 Arnoldichthys spilopterus
ACTGTTAAAATAAACCTACCATAAAAATGATACTGTTCTGAGACTTTTCATTTCTTTGTCATTGGACAAACTTACAATATCAGCGAGGAGTCAAATAATTATTTCCTCCACTGTAGATTATACAGTAAGCTTACTGTTAGTTATACTGAATCATAAAGCATATTGTGTATTCTGCTGCATGGAAAATATAGTGTAATTAGCTCTACTGCACTTTAAAATGTACTGTAATTAATTTTTAGCTAAAAAAAGCAGTTAGTTCTTTAGTAATTTTACCATAAAATGAAATACAGCAGTGTGCTGGCTAATTATCCCCAGAAAGTCACTGTTACTGTTATTAACAGTAAACCTTTAACATTGTATGGTGCTTTACAGTTGTCTGCACATGGTGCAAATCCCTCACTGTTACAATGCCTTACCACTTTAGGGGGCATGTCTTTCCCCATAATATGAGCCAACTGTCATGTTAGTCATGATTTTAAATAAATTATCTTCTCGTTTATGTGCGCAACTCTTGGTGTTTGAACAGACCTCTTGAACAGAATATTTTCTGTGAAGTGTATTAAATTTATGCAGTTAAAATGCACTTTACTTGTTTTTCAAGTTTAATGTAACTGGACATGTATTCTGTGCTCAAACACGCTGCTTTTTGTTCATTAGGCCAAGGTATCCACATCTGCAGTCCCAAATGTTCTCTGAACTGCTGCAAGAAGCACAAAGTAGTTCTGTAGCAGTTTCACAATTGCACATTTTCCCAGATTTTCTCTGAAATTGAAAATTAATTGGAGTGAAATAATGAGTTTGTGTACAATTGACATGTACTGTTAGTAGCTCCCAAATCACAACATAAATAGCTTTACCAAATATTATGTGCAACTGCCCTACTGTCCTGTAAAGATGGTTAGAATTTCGTTTGTTTTTTTGCAAGACCCATGGTGTGTCAACAAATAAGTTTAAATCTTTCTTTAAGCATAAGTAGAACATTTTTAGTGAATTAAAAAAAACTGGTTAAGTAAATGCAATGCAGGCAATAAGTCTATGTAGTAGCTGTGATAGGCCTAGCTATACTGGCTGACATACCACTTTGAACAGAGGCACGCAGTGCTGCAACGTTGTGATGGAAGGCATCTAAGGGGTCAATCAGCATAAAGGGCACTCCATGATGTTTGAGATGCTGTCCAGCTGCGATTCCACCAAACCCACCGCCAACAATGACCACATGGACACTGTCCTCAATTGACAATTGACCTCCCATAGTATGTACCTACAAAGCAAAGAATTTTTTATGATTTGTTTTATAAGTAAAAAACATTGAGTATCTAGTCATGTCTTTACACTAGGGGTGGAATATATTAGGAAGCAAGTGACCAGTCAGTTTTTGAAGTTTATGTGCTGGAAGCAGGAAAAATTGGTGAGTACAAGATTCAAGATTTCAATTATTTGACAAAAATGAATATAAACACTGCTGGTAAGGCATAGACAACAGAAAGTAGCCCACTATAGATCTCCAGTGACAGGTAGAAGATGGCTCTGTCTTCGAGCAGTGTGAGTTCATAAACTGCACACAGCTAAGTATGCCATAACCACACTGCTGGTAAAAAGCAAAGGCTATATAATCGGAGGAACATAGCAAACAGACTATACTGCTCGATTAGGGCTGGAAGGCTCCGGGTGAAGCCAAACGCTTACCTGAGCAACTTATAGGTAGTCTGAAACTAAGAGAATCGCACCAACGAGTCCAAGCAGAGCAGAGAGTAAATTTCCTGCTGAACTCTGACTTGCATTTTGTTCAGTGGGCGTGGCCTCCATGAGCACTGTGGGCACGGCTTAACTTCCATGAGAAAGAACCTAAACGTAGTCAGCTTTCCTCGTCTATAGCGGTATACATTATAACCGCCTGTCTGTGTAAGTTCAAGTGCTCGGTTAAATTATATCCTCTGAAATAACCCGGAAGTGAGCTGCAGTTCCCTAAAGCACAGCAGAACGTTGCTGTGTCGGTGCATCCTGTGGTAATACTCTCTCTGCTCTAATGCTGTACACATGCAGACTGTCGGTTTGTATTTGTGCAAGCAATGAGTAGCATGACTTGGGGAAAACATGTAATACTGTAAATCCTGTAAAACCCCTGGAAGAAGACTGTTATGGTAAAACCCCATTCGCTGCGGTAAATTCCACCCCCGGAAATACCTCATTACACCGGGGTGTGTTTCAGGACCGGCCACACGGCTTGGCAGATGCTTAGGATAAGGAGAGACGCAAGTGCAGTAATAAAATGGGTGAAGAGTCGCAGCAGCTGATGTTTAGCTGAATCATAGTGACTGAAATCACTTCTGCCCACCGTAAATGCATAAGTGACTTTTGTCATATTCAGTGCATCTACACTCATTAACCATTTTATTTACCTTATAAGGGCAGTTTCACAGTTTACAGTTACTGACATTAGTCCATCTGTTGCCAGGCACAACAGATGGCACATTTCCTAGGCACACTTTCCCACCAATCCAGCCATACATGGTCCTACTGGCTCATGGAGGTTAAAAGACAAGTAGTGCAAATTGAATGTTCTAGAGTCTAACAGTACATCGTTTATATGAAGCAACAATGTTGGTCTTTGGTTAGTAAGTGTACATAGTGTGCCTCAAAAATGCTGCTGCACCTACTGCATTTGCACTAGCACAACCTACTAGGTTATCCACTAGGTGATTTATCTGCAAAGGGCTTGTGTGGCTGCAGGTTTTCACTTCAAACAAGTAGAAGCTCATCTGATTCCACTGATTTGCTTCATTTGGTCTCACCCTTCAAACATTAATCATGTATCCTTCTGCTTTGATTGAATTAAAACCTGCAACCACAGCCCTTTGTGGACAATATGGGACACCAAATGCACTAACATGTCTCATGGCTTTCACTGGAAATGGTCCACCATTTAAATTATGTCTTGTCAACAGTCAGCAGTGGTCTTAGGTGGTGCCTTTTTATTTTTGGATGAAACAGAAGTTAGCTGTGCAGCATTAGATCTACTACAGTCAACAATAATAAATGTATAAAGTCCAACCATATATCTGAAACAAACAAATAAACAAACAAATAAACAGGCCAATGAAATAAAACGTTTATAAAATGGCAGTGCAATGTATGTTCAGCACTGCAATGGCACTACCCTCTCAGTTATTAGCAATTATAAATGTTTAGGCTATTGCTTTACTAAATTAATTGACTTTTTAAAATCAGTTCCTTAGTAAAATATCATGGTGAAATCACAGAAAATGTGGTTAATTTACAGTTCTACAACACAATCACAATCACAAATAATTTTTTTATCTAAATATTCTAAATATATATAACGATATCTAAATATTGTTTGCACTTAAAATAGCCATGACAACACAGAACAATACAAACCATAAAGCTGGACGTCTTATTCAGTCCTGATGGACAACTGTGGCTGGTCAGACACACTCACATTCAATTAACCAATTTATTATTGACTTGCATGTTAGTGATGGAAGTCAATTTGTTTATCTTTTTTTATTAAGCCTGACAGTACACTCGTTATGTGTACCTTAATCACTTTTATTAGCTTCACACTGTAAAATGGTTAAGGTTGGGTGGATCCTCACTTGGAAATATTGGAGTGTTCTGTCCAAAGTAAACGAAATATTTGTCTTTTAATAAAACCAGATAACTCATGCACTATAAAACTACTTTTCCTTCCAGCCTCTGTGAGCCAGTGTAACTGATGACAGATCATACAGAGTTATTGCACTCTACCAAACAGCAGTAGTAATGTGATAATTTTTTCCTGTAAGATTTTCAATTTAAATGTAATCACTTTACAGTTATTGCATTATTTCTTCTTTAATTACTCATCTCTCAAGGTAAACAATATAGATGCATAATGTATTTAAAACACAGATTCCCAGTAGTAAATATGCATGCATGTGTGCTACCTGAAGCTGCTGACTGATGACTTTGTGAATGTGACCGCCCATAAAAGTAAAAACTGTGGAAGAATCTAATCACACTTAACAGAATTAGTTTTCATTCAGAAACAACTCTGAAATCTCAGCATTTTATTCATTCTGATTTTATTTTATGGCAGCTGTTTATAGTGGCAAATTTCTACAAACCCTATTTGTTAACTCTCTTGAACTTTTATTTAGCTATTAGAGTTTAAAGAAAATATTTCAAGTGTTTTCACTGATTAAATGTATTTTGTAAATATATTTACATTTAGAATCTGCAATACATTCAAACAAAAGTTGGGACAGAGCAACATGACAGTGAAAAATCTTTAGTTATGCTATTTTTCAGCTGTGAGCTGTGTGTGAGCTGGTAACAGGTGAGGGGATGATAACTGGGTTTAAAAGGAGCATCCGGGAAAGATTCAATCTCTGCTAGCAAAGATGTGTCATGGCAAAAATAGATCGTTCATTTTAAAGAGAACATTTCTCAACACAAGATTACAAACTGAGATCGTTCATCATCTACAGTACATAATATTATGAAAAGATTCAGGGAACCCAGCAAAATCTAATTTCCTGTTGGACAAGGATGGAAACCTTCAAGCCCTCAGAAAGCACTGCATGAGAAACCATCATGCAACTGTGATAAATATAGCCGCATGGGCTTGGGAGAACTTCAGAAAAACCCCTGCCCTTTCAGTTTGTTTTCAGGAGAAATGGGCTTTGAGCTCTCCATGTCAAAAATGAAATACACCATCCAGACTGTTATCAGTGAAAGGTGCAAAAGCTAACATCTGTCATGGTGTTGGGGGGCATCAGTGCCCATGCCCTGTGTGTGAATTTAGACATATTCAGCAGGACAATGCCCGCATGGCTTTGCAGACACAGAGCATGTGTGCTTGACTGGACTGTAAATCCAGAAAACTTGGAGTCAGTTCTCATTCCAAGTGAAAGAAATCAATGGAGTCAATTTCTAATAGTTGATTTAACAAAATTTTCACTTAACTGCAGTCCACTAATAACATGCGCCAGAACCCTGGACCCTCAGATTAAAAGTCTTATGCTGAATTAGCTATACAAAGTGATGAACGACTTTTTTAGGTCAATCAGTTAACTAAGGTTAGAATTATTATTATTATTATTATTATTACTGTAGAAACCATAAAGAGCCGCACTTTTGACCTAACAAGAGTAGTGATAAAAGTATTTGGTCCTGGAAGCAACCGTTGGCATTTTCTGGTACCAGATCGAAAAGAAATGGTATCACCCATCCGTACAGTTCCCAAAAAAAAGGCCCGCCTGACCAGTAGGGGCTGCAGAATAGCAAGCGTGTTGCCCGAGTTGTCACAGACTGAGCATCACTGTGAAAGAGCGGTAAGAGCTAAGTACCTCCCCGTACCAGCTTCTGAACCTCTGTCCCGTTAGTGGCCGCTTAAGCGATTACTTTCGTGAATGTGATGGGTATTTGTGGTCCGAGAAAGTTCATCACTTCAGTTATTCGCTGTACACTGCGAGTCATGGGCGATTAGGATAAGATCACGGGGACTTTTCTCCTGAGCGGCGATGGAGTGCAGTTGAAACGGTAAGCTGGACTCAGATTTCATCATTGTCATTACGTGTGCATATTTTCTTCACCACATATGTTCACCCACTCGTTAGTGAGTGTGAGTGCAGGAGAGCAGGGGCTTGTTTAGGAGCGCTTTAAAGGCGAACTTTCTCTTTGAGCCTTTTGTTTCGCCGTAGTCTCTCCGTTCCCATGGTGAAGCGAAGCGTTCAGCCTGCAGGCAGAGAAGTCCCTTAACGGGCGCAATCAGTCCGCTGTGGGAACTGGAGCCTACGATAAACACATTTTACACCTTACACCACCTTTAATCAAAGTAAACACGTTCAAAAACTAAAAAAACTGTGCCACTTTAAACTCTCTCTTTCTCTCTGTTTCTCTCTCTCCCCTCCCCCCCTCTCTCACTCTCTCTCCCTCTCTCCCTCTCTCTCTCTCTTTCTCGCTCTCCCTGGCATCTATAGGTAGCTTGAAACCTTTGGCAATGCTGAAACAAAGAAAGAGAAAAGTAAAATGCAGAAATAAGAACAACATTTACCTGAATTACATGCCATTAACAGCTTAGATTTATTTCTGTGAGTTTAAAACGAGGTAAAATTTGGAAAATGACATAATTTTACCACAGAATGCAAGTGTCACATAAACATTCTGCTCCTCCACAGCACAATAAATGTATTATTAAATATCAGGTTTAAATGTCAACTTTCAAACATTAACATCTGTTTGTTGCCAATATTACTTCAAGCGTACATCAAATATCTGCCGATACCAATATGATGATTTCAATGTTATTGTGCATCCCTAAATATTACAGATATATATAAACAGTAACATTTTTGGCTCCAAGTTACAGTGATCAAAGACCTCTTTATATGGATTAAATGGATTAGTTGTGTTTTAAAAGGAATAGTTGATGTTTTGTGTGTTGAAGGTTTACATGACAGTAACAATATAACAGTAAGTGCAGTACAAATGTAGTATTTCTCAAGGATCTTTCATTTTGCACTTAAGTAAGTACTTGCTGGTATTGTAGATCTCTGTTAAAGTAAGAGTGAAGTAAGTAATAAACACCTTTATTTCAGCATACTCACTGACAAAAGAACTGTATTAATATGAATTATGTGTTGCACATTCTATGCAAAAAAAATGACCAATGATTGCTGTCTGTGTTGTTCCTAAGCACAGCAAACACACACAGTAGTATGTGGTGGGATGGATGAAGAAGAGCAGAACCGCTATGTGGCACAGCTAAAAGAGGAGTTTGATAGCTGTGATACCACAGGCACTGGTTACCTTGACAAAGAGGAACTCACTGCACTGTGCCATAAGCTGAGTTTGGATGCCCACCTCCCACTATTGCTGGACACCCTTCTAGGGCCACAACATTATACTAGGGTAAGATATTAGTCTTACATGACAACTATTAGTAGACCAAATGGCCAGAGGGCCAGCTTCTATTGGTTATGGTTTTGGAGAGATACAGCATGTACAGTGTACTGCTTAATAATTATGTTAATACTGTCTGATTATGTAACACAGGTGAATTTTGAGGAATTCAAAGAGGGATTTGTGGCTGTATTGTCCAGATCATTGGACTTTTCTACATCTGAAGAGGAGAGTAGCTACCTTGAACCAGGTACAAAAATTACTAGTTTTACATCCAGTTAGAAAGTGACTATTTGTAGTTATGAACACACACTTTCACATAAATTGTTCCACAACAAAATTTGACCTCAGCATTTAACCCATCCACATATCAGCAGTGCCCAGGGAGCAGTGTAGCAAGACAATTCCTTGCTCAAGGATACCTCAGTGGTACCTGGTCTGGGACTTGAACTTGTGATCATTCAAATCACAAGGGCAGGTCCTACTGGTGATGATTCTTTTTCTGGTCATTGTGTCTTTGTTCTGCAGAGTATTTATGTTTTGCTACTAGTTTGAAGTTCACTTCTATCTTGAATGTATCCTAAAAAGTTTAGAAAGTTTGACACTGCTGATTTAACTGATACAGTTAAGTGACAAACAAAAGGGGATTATTTTTATCTGCTGAGCAACTGTAATGGTCACTATCAAAGAAAGCATGTTTTCATCTGAGGATGCTGATACTAAGACTGTTTCGTTCATTTCCATTTAATTTGTGTTTATTTTAATTATTTGTAAGTGTTTTATGTATCCTATATCTAGATATATCTAATCTTTTTAGCATTTTAATGGCTTCTAACAGTCCCAGAGGAGGTGAAGCCAAAGTTTGTGAAGGGAACCAAACGCTATGGACGCAGGTCACGGCCTGATAACACTGCCTCCTTGATGACAGCAGACTTGGAGGACTCAATTCCATTTGGGACAGGACAGGATGGGAATCCATCACCGGGCCTGAGGAGGGCAAAACTCAGACGCTCCACCTCATTAGAGAGTGTTGAGGTAAGAATCAGAATGAGGACTGGAATCTTTATTCTCCAAGCACAGATGGACAAGATGTTTTTGTTGCGGGTGTCATATACTGGACTATTTAAAATGATATGTGTTTTAAAATGTAAATATCTTTGTAGATGTATAGTAAGTAGCATATATTGTACTCAGCTGTACAGAAACAACTGTACAGAAGATAGCTGACTCTTATAGCACATCCTGAGAAGGTGTTTAAGGTTTGCCATACTCACCGTATCATAGACTGCACAAGTATTTAGACCTTTGTGTTTCTGAACAAAGCCTTGTAAGTGGGATTTAGGCCGGTTTTAAAACAAGCTAAAAGCCAGAGGCTTTGTTGGCCAGTACTTAGTGTTGCTATTAGTGTTGTTTATAGCACAGTTAATGCACTGAGACACTAGTACCTGAGCCATTGACTGACTCCAGGTCTAACATAGTGTGAGCCCAGCTGCTCTCCACTCAGGAAGTGCGGCAGTGCGGAATGTGCAAGTGGCTGCCTTTTCTGCACCCCCACATTCACCAGTCCTCACTGTTACTTTTGGCTGAGGATCAAAGACCAGTTCAATTCACTTTTCCAGTCTCTTTCTATAGCTCAGTAGCACTAGTTAAACAGGGCATGCGTCTTACATGTTTGTATTTTTTTCTTCTAAAATTATTTCATTTACTATGACCCATTATTGTGTCTGTAAGTGGAAACCTGTGGTGCACTCTGTGGGCCTGTGTTTTACTCTGGGGGTCTGTGTTGAATTCTGGGGATCTGTGTTTTACTCCTGAATGTGTTTTTTTTTAACAATCACCCAGCACTTTGCAGCCAAAAACCTTGTTGGTACTGTAAATCAGTGGTGCTCCTGTGATCTGTAAACCTTTGCTTTTTCTCACTTTCAAATGAGGCATCAAATAGCCATGACACTAAAGAAAAGGGGCATTGTTTGTGGTTGCTAATACTTATCCTTTACTTTAGCAGTGTCATTGTTTGAAATTCATCCATGTCAATGTTTGAGGGAAGAAGGGAGGCACACCATTGCTAAATGCTTTGTTGAGGGTGTTAAGACACATTCTTAGGCCAACAGT
This sequence comes from Arnoldichthys spilopterus, assembly GCA_037974385.1. Lineage (NCBI taxonomy): Eukaryota > Metazoa > Chordata > Actinopteri > Characiformes > Lepidarchidae > Arnoldichthys > Arnoldichthys spilopterus. Next base: position 17,541,343 of record JBBPDA010000145.1, read on the forward strand.
GGTCGTTAGGTTACATCTCTTGTGGAAAAGGCACTGGCTAGAGGGATCACTGTTAGACCCCTTGCCTTGAATTTAGGAAGAGAGAAGTCAATCACGTTACAGTGTGTGCTAAGTTTATGTTGGCAGGGGACAACATTTGCCTGGTGATAAAACAGTTCGCCAGGCTCCGTTTGGGCCTGTGTGAGTTTTACTGCCGGTATTGCTGCATGTCAGATGCAGTGATTTGGCTGTACATGTTTAGCTGGGATTAAAGGTCTTGTTTAGTTGGTTTGGGTGGAGACCAGGGTGAAAGCTAAGCAGAAGTAGCCTGCATTACACTGTGCAGCGTACAGCCAAGCAAGAGCTTGGGTTTGGCTGTAATTGTGTCCTCTGCTTCTTCCCTCATTTTAGAAACACATAGTTGCATACCAGAGTTTCTCCCTCGCTAGCTCTTCAGTTTGAAATATTTAGGGCTTTTATGTAACCCGCCTGATGGACACGATTCCAGCGACTGAAGAGATTGCACAGTTTTAAGCCATTTTCTCCTCTATATGAGACTGCAAAGCCAGTCATTCTACATATAATCTACAGAAATCAGAGCAACCCCCACCCGGTTTAATCAGTAAGCCCTTTTAAATAGTTTAAATGTCCAGCAGTTTAACCATTATGTAAAGAGCTTTAAGCTTACACAGATTTATTCTGTATGATTGGCCTGGATTTGAGCATAGGTTAGGTTGTGTTATTTAATGGTGAAAGGGATTCAGGGAAACATGTTAAATGGGCAAAGATAGTAGACTAAATTGCTGTGGGGGAAGGGGGTCACTGCTGCTACAGACCTGATCACATATTTCATGTCCTTCTGGAATGTAGGAGCTGCAGCTCTTGTTATATAAATAATTTAGCTGGCACTGGTAAATATTTTACTCATACTTTTGCAGCATTTAACTTTGCATTGCATAACACATTGTTACAAGTATGACGTGCAATGTTATTAGCCATTCAATGTCTGTCCACCAGGATGTCAAAATTAAAGTCTTCGTAGAAGTCTGTACGTGTAAGAACTGTAACGTGGACTCACACATACTGCATGTAACTTGTGCATTCCATGTTATCTTTGTAATTTTGCCTTAATGTCAAATCTCATATCACATTCCTAAGGGTGGCTTACTCTTTTCTCTTCATGAATAATGTTGAATCTGAAGGACAATAAATCTGAGATTTACATGTACTGTGCACCATTAAAACAGTATCACAATGTCTTTGTGTAGTGGCAGGATTAGGCTATAGAGTGCTTTTTTATATGGACATATTAAATATTATCTCTACTTAAAGAGGGAGACTGAAAGAGTAAGCCTTGATACAGCATATAGCAGTGAGGGAGGGAGGGAAAGGGAGAAGAGAGATGGGAGAGGGTGAAAGAGCGAGTGTGTACAAACAATAGACTGAAGAGACAGACCGCCCTGTGCCCTTAGCTGAAAAGCTGTTTTGTGAGCAGTTATGTAATGTTGTTCAATATCTAAAGCTGATGAAAATTGATTGTGGCTTGTCCCGCATTCATCAGCCTGTGTTTGATCATTAGTTGCCGGAGGCTGAACTGTGGCCCATGTTTATGAAAGGCTGATTTGGTGTATTCTGTTCAGAATATTTTCTGCATCTACTGCTTTGACACAGTGGTTTTAGAACAAATGTACTTATTCAGAATGTATTATATAGACTTCAAGGTATATATACCTGTCACAGTTACACAGTTGACAGATCACAATCATTTCAGCTGACCACAGTCATTTTCTACTTCACAAAACTCACCAATTGTTGCAAATAGGACATTGATAACAATCCTTAGTTAAGAAGAGCTGTTTCAATGCACTTAGCTTAGTTAAACTGTAGGAATACATTGGAATGAGAACTGTGGGCCGATGCTAGTTCTCATTGTTTTCTAGTCCCAAGAATACATTTGGAATAGATCCACCTTAGCAATAGAGATAAACACAACACTTATTTGTGGATAGTTAACAATGCAGCAAAGTGAGTAAAATATATTTATTTAGTGCAATAGACTAGTGACAGCTTAGTAGTCTGCTCTTCTAGTGCACAATAAATACTATCACATATTCGTTTGAAATATCGGTTAGATATAAACATCTGTCCATGCTGAAACATTTTTTTTTAATGTAAAAAATCTGCAAGTACCATAATGATTTAAGATCAATCCTAGAAAACTGTAGATATACAGAGTACACATTTATACTAACACAATAACATCGCCCAATACAGTCCGTCACATTTTTAATCCATAAAAATAGGAAATAGTAGTCTTAGAAGCAGTAGATAGTAGTAGTAGTTTTAGAAACCCCCTTTAAAAATCAAGCTTGTTGGTAGAGCTCTTAAGTATTGTTTGGCCACCACTGAGGTCAATTTCTTATGTAAGCCATAATGCGTGAATAGAGCTGAAGCCACACTCAGGAATGATGCCATAAGCCCTTTAGTGTGAGGCTATGGGGGCCATTTGCTGAAGAAAAGTGCCACCTCTCCCTAGAGCTTGAAGCCACAGTCTGCCAGTTGTTCCTGCTCATTGTAGCACAAGTAATGTTGGTGGCTAGGAATTCCTTATGGTCATTGTTCACTTCGTTATAACTGCTGTGGTAATTCGCTGCATGTTTTGTCACTTATAGACACACACATGGTGCTATCTCTCATAACCCCCCACAACATAGTTCAGTTGTGCTCTGCCACCAGAAATTATTAAATGATGTAGGAGAAATGATTTTCAGAATCAAATCTATTTCGAGTTCTCAACTTTTACATGCATCTCTTCCAGAGTCTGAAGTCTGATGAAGACACCGGGAATAACAAGGAGTCTGTTCAACACTTTTTTGAGGCACAAGGTAATTTCTAACTTTAGGACAGTCCCTATTCCTTGATTAAAAAGGAAAATAATTGGCAGTGGGCATGACAATAATGTGCTTAAATTCATACAGTAAGAAACAGAGAATCTTTCTTTAAGAATCTCTGGAAGGCTTTGCATGGTTTGTTACTGATTATCTATTTTAATTGTTTTGCCTTTTTCATAAACTGATTGGTGGATTAATTAGTCATGCAGTAATCTACAGAAAGCAAATTAAAATGTTACCCGCTCTATTACTAATATACTCAATAATTTGTTTAGTATTATCTCAATAATTATTGGTAACACAAGGTCAGTGTTAAAAATACATACTCAGTGTTACACTACTTATCACACTATTTGTAGACTTTGGCAGTGATGCTTTTTCACTGTGTAAAATATAAAACTAAATGTCACTAAATCTAAAACACCAAATATAAAACCATTTTCTAGTATAAGGTTCTCATATTCTAGTTATACAGCACAGTAATACAGCACTGCACAGTTGAGCATCAGCTAGTTAATAAACCTTTCAACAGTTCAACTGAATGTGTATGAAAACTGAGTTACAAGGTGGCTTTACTGCACTGGAGAATCGCTTTCTTATTTATATCTCCGTTCTCATAATGTATCTGTGTACTTCAGGTCAGTTAAAACGCCGGAAGCCAGAAAACTCAGGAAATCCCAAGCACTCCACTGATCCTTGCCAGGATGTGACGGATGGGCAGGTGAAGGCAGTGTGGGAGGAGCTGGGAGTCGGTGCTGGCGGATCACTGAACAGGCAGGAGTTATCTCTGGTCTGTGACCACATTGGCCTCAAGGATCTTCAGTCTGAGGTACAGACATGTAAAACAAACCACTTTGAATATTGTTGCTGAGAGACAAAACCTTTTGTCATTTTTTACATTTGTACAGAATTTTAAAACATCAGCTGACATTTACATTGTTTCAAAACTTCACAATGACTGAACCAAAAGAAATGGTTCTAAATAACTTACAAAAATTACATTAAAAAAGTACATTATCTCTATTACACATTGAGAAGGTTTTGTGTTTTTAATGTAAAGCTGTCATATTAATGCTGTCTCACAAGGTTTTGGTCTGACAGCACTAATATGGTAGATTGCATTGTTGCTCAGTTATAAGAGAGAGAAAGAACATGGTCATCATGTGGTTAGTTTGACCCTCTTTTATCTCACCACATAGTGGTTTCATTTGCTCCTTATTCCACTTCAAACTATACCTTAGGGCAAATTTCCTATAAAGCCACCTCCCAATGAAAAGGACTTTCATTTTATTTTTGTGGGGCCTGAAACAAGCTGTACACAGATTCTTAATTTAACTCTTTTATGTGGAGTCTGCTCATCTTTTGTCTTGGTACACAGGAAATAGATGCTCTCTTCAGAAAACTGGACAAAGACCAGGATGGGAAGGTGAGCCTTAGTGAATTCCAGAGAGGTCTGTTCAGATATGGAGGCTTACCTATACCCACTGCTGCATCCACCCCCCTACGAGCCAGCACTCAGCGCGATTTCTCACAGGTCAGCAAATCCAGAATGAATGTTCTGAAAACACACAGTAATGCAGTTTTGCACTTAAAAGGGGAATACAGAGATTTAAGAAATGAACAATGTTAGAAGGGCTAGTAATGCACAGGCATATTCATTATATACAGTGGAGGAAATAATTATTTGACCCCTCACTGATTTTGTAAGTTTGCCCAATGACAAAGAAATGAAAAGTCTCAGAACAGCATCATTTTAATGGTAGGTTTATTTTAACAGTGACAGATAGCACATCAAAAGGAAAATTGAAAAAATAACTTTAAATA
>JBBPDA010000145.1:17546718-17579338 GCA_037974385.1 Arnoldichthys spilopterus
GACCTCACTATCCGCTGCAGGGCCTTGCGCTCCATGACGGTGCAATTTCCGAACCAGACAGTGATGCAGCTACTCAGTATGCTCTCAATGGTCCCTCTGTAGAACATTTCTCAAAATTTTCTCAAATTTTATATTCTTGCAATCAGTAATTGTAAGATTTTAGCAGCCTGTCTCTATTTTCAGACAGGCAGAAAGCATAGACAGCTAATTACTTACCTGTTCTCCAAAAGGAACACCTTCAATTTCCAGCCACATAACTGAGTTTAGCACATGCTGGAAGCAATTAACATAACTAGGAAGGTGGAACTCCCTCAATTTTTCAGTCATCTGAGCATAACAATGAATGGATTTCTACAGCTAAAGTAATGTGGAGAATTGGTAAAATGTACTGTCCTTCAGAGCTGCTACCTAGCATGAATTTAATAACATGGGGATTTAAAGACAGCTTTGAGTCTTTTGGTTATAGCACTCTGGATTCACTTGAGGTGAGTCTCTTACTATTCTTTTCCTCAAGTATATTTTTTATTGCTAAATTCGGAAGCACATGCCTTTCACATTAGGCAAACATTTCATGATGAATGGAGCAATAGAAATAGTCCAAAGTGCACTGGAAAAATTCTTCACTTCCATTATACATTGTGAATGTTTATTTGCCTTTTTCTGTTAAATTTTGACAGTGGTGAAATATATTAGATGTTCCAAATATGTGCTGATTCTTGAAATTAGAAAGTGTGTGTATGTATATGGATATAAAGCAGAGTAGATTAAAGTGTAGAACACACTGTGTTGATGTAATATGAAAGAATTGCATGGTGTTGAAATTAGGCTAAGCCAGCTTAAAGGTTACAACATCAGAGAGCTTTGGATTATTAGTGCTCTGACTGTGAAATGATATTACTCATGAATGAGTTTTCTTGGCTTTATCCAGGCTCACATTGTCCAGTGTTAGATGGAGGCATGGGAGTGAACACTCTAAGCAGTTTTACTGTTTTTATTCACTGGTTAGGATCTTTGAAATACAAAGACTTTAGCATCTGTAATGTCTTTCCCTGTCTGCTCTCAGGCTCTTGAGGAGCGAGTGGTGCGCTCCACCTCACCCTCGTTGCTGTCTGCTACAGTGGGCCAGAGACTGTTGACCCGTCTGGACGATGGCTCTGGCTGCACAAGCCCAGAGAGAGTCATCGCTTTATGGACTGAGGAAGGAATCCGCAACAGCAGGGATATCCTCCAGGTCAGAGCTGGATTATTTTTCACAAAGCTAGCAGATTGTTGTGTTGCACTGAGGGCTTTTACTTTTAAGTCTATACTGACTGTGACTTTTGCTTGACTTTTATAAAGCTTTTAATTTTTTATGTCAGACTGCATTTACAAACAGTTTTAAATGTTAGAGGAGTATAATTAGTATACTGAGATCATATATTATTTTTGTTAAAGAAGGAATTAGTGTAATTATCTATGTATAAAAAACCTAATGACCACTGACAGGTGAAGAGAATAACATTGACTATATATTTATGTCATTACAATGGCACCTTGCAATTAGTGTGATATATTAGGTAGTAAGTGAAAAGTCGATTCTTGAAGTTGATGTTTTGGAGGCAAGGAAAACAGGCAACTGTAAGGAAATGTTCAGAGCATCACCATAACGGCAGGTTTTGTGGAGTGTTCCAGGTGTGCAGTAGTAAATACCAAAAGTGGTCCAAGGAAGGACAACTGATGAATCTGCAACAGCATCATGGGCACTCAAGGTTCACTAATGCATGTGGGCAGTGAAGGCTAGCTGGTCTTGTCCGATCCCACAGAAGTGGTTTAAAAAGTGAATGCTGACTCTGATAGAAAGGTGTGAGAACACACAGTGCACCACAGTCAGAGCTGTTTTTTGCAGTATGAGGGGGACCTAATTAATATTAGGCAGGTGGTGGATGGTCAATGGTGTGAGTGTGTGCGTGCGCTTGTGCATGTATGTTTAAATTAAAAATAGTCTCTGAAAAACACACTAGAAGACAAAACAAAATACTGAACACTAAATGGACACTGCTTATGTCTCCAAACTGCATTTGAACTGCATTAAAGAAGCTGCATATATCATTAACAAAGTAATGGTGATTTTGAGTTATGATGCTTTGTTAGACTTATAATATGAAGTAAACTTCCTGTAAGAGAACTTCATTCTGCATGACTCATTTTTATTTTATCAGTCTTCTTGCAGCATCTGGTCTCATGCTTTAAAAAAAAAAAAATTTAAACCAACTGTCAGCTGGAATTAGATATGTGTTTTGATTTATATAATTGATTAAATAAATATTATACAATTTACAATAATAAGGATTATATATTTATTCAGTTTTATTAAGAATGTTAAGTATGTTTCCATTTTATTAATTACAATATTCACAGCATGCTCACTTTTTATATGTAGCATTATACAAACCTTTTGTGTCTTATGATTCATATATGATTCATTGTTTTTATAAACCTTTATGCAGACTCTGGATTTCTCTTTGGAAGACCGTTTAAGCCTTTCTGAACTGACTCTGGCCCTGGATAATGAACTTCTGGTCAGCGGCAATGGCATCCACCAGGCTGCCCTCATCTCCTACAAGGATGAAATCCAGTTCCTACAGTGGGTTTTCAGTTATGAAATTTAGATTCTAGCACTGATTAACAGCAAATTGCTTGAATTCAGTAAATATTGCTATTTACATGAGATGGTTTGTCTCCATCTAGTGGTAATATGAAGCAATGTTTTTTTCTTGATACTAGTTTCTGTGCTATAATAACAGGAGCAATATGGAAAAAACTATAAAAACTATAACTCTGTATCAACAACTTAATTGTTAGATGGTGTTCTTTGTTCCTGCTATAGAGTGCTGGCGAACCAGGCCTGCCAAGAGAAAGACAAGGCTAAAGCTGACTTGGAAATGGCTGACCGTCGAAACCTACAGCTGGTCAGAGAGATTGATGACCGTTATGCCACCATGGAATCAATTAATGAGTCTAAAATTAAGTAAGCTTCTACCACAGCATTTAATATGATTGCTCTCAAAGTTTTTGGTTAGGTGACAAAAACACAAACACAAGTACACAAATTTTGTTAAGACTTGCACTACACTGCCTGTGTTAAATAAGAACACTGATTTGAGTTAAATAGTTAAAAATGGACACACTATGTATTTTTTAAAAATCTGTTCTATTTGAATATTATCACATTTCATTAGATTCAATTTAAATTTTGAATGTAAATGTAATAATAAACACATCCTGTTCTTTCTGCATGTGGCAGGGATTTGGAACAGGAGTTCCGGGATAAGCTTTCTGCACTGAGGAGTGAGACAGAGCAAGAGAATGAGGTGCTACTACAGCAAGTGGAGAGAGAGCGAGCCAAGCTAAGTGAAGAAGTGGAACTCCTTAAGGCTCATGAAGCCACTATACAGGAAGAAGCTACCACAGCTATTAAGGTGACCAGAGCATATCATGACACTAGCTACAGTTTTTTACAGTAGTAGAGGCATTCCATGCTACTAAATACAAAATTTACAAAAATGTTTTTGCACCTTACAAGTGTATAATAATTGGTATGAAGAACAGGCATGGTGACCACCGCAGTAAATTATCTCTCTACTAAATTAACAATATTTTCTGTGGATATTACAATCTAGCTCTTTGTGGGTCTTTTTGCATAATGCTCTGGTGAACACACCTCATTTAGAAGGACAGAAGGCAGAGCTGCGGTGTGTTGTTTCTGTGAACAGTGTGGTGTCAGGTTAAGTAATCGCTGATCTGATGTTACAGGAGAACAGTCGTTTAGAGGAGAAGATGTGTGCTTTGAAGGGGAAGCTATCTGAATCAGAAAACACCATCTCCAAACTAAAGAAGGATCTAGATCATGTGCTACAGGATAAGGTCAGGAAATATTTATTTTTATCTGGTACCTCTAGCATTTACTCCTAATTCTACAGTAAAAATAAAAGTAAAAATCCTGAGTGATCATGACTAGTTCTTGAACTGTGTTTAATATGATTGACAGTATGGTGGCTTGGATCCAAATACTGCAGGACTGCTAAGCAAAGAAGAGCATCTCTCAGGGATCATTAAGGAGTATGAACTTCAGTGCAGGGTGAGCTAACTTATATTTAACCTTTCTATGAATTCACTTAATGAACTGCCAGTTCTGGCAACTTAAACTTTTTGTTTAGCTATTGGTCAGGTCATATTGTCTGGGGTAAACAAGGTTTGGTAAGAATACTTAAAAATAATATAGAAATTACATTTTCAGTTAAGGTTTATACTAAATATCTGATTTCCTCAACTTAAAACTAAAATACTTCTGGATTACAGTTTTAAGTCAGATGCATTTGTGACCATATTTTTAGAATTCTAATAGAAAAGTGCTTTTGATCAAGCAAACAAAGTGTTTTTAGTTGTTCATTTAACTCTCCAGATGTTGGTTCACAGCATATTAATATATATAATATAATTTAGTTTCTAGTTTTAGTTGGTTTCACTAGCAGTTTAGTGTTACCACATCAATGACTGATGACTGATTGGTGCTGTGTGTTTTCAAAAGGAGCTGCAGGACAGGAATGACGAGTTGAGCTCTGAACTGGAAGCTCTTAAGAGTCAAGGCTCAGGAAGGAGAAGCAGACGATCCAGGGACAGCTACTCCACTCACACATGGTCCAGCCGCAGAGCACTGACCACTGAATCTGATTCTGGTAATTTTTACTACAGTTTTCCTCCACTTTGATAATTCTTGTATTAGAAAGTTTTGAAGCATTGAGTCATTCGCCTAACTGCTCATTTCTGTTTGGCATCTAGATGATCCTGAAATAAAAAGAATCACATCTCCTCAGGTCAAGAAACACACTGACAAAAATGGTAAGCTATTATCCAATTAAGACCAGTTTTATCCCATGAAGGCTGGAAAGAGTCTCACTGTTGACCTTCATCTGTCAGCTGCCGAAGTTTCCTTGGAAAGTTTGGCACCCACTGTGAGCATTCAGACAGAGCTTGCCATGGAGCAACTGAAGGAAAGGTATGAGCAAGAAGTCCAGGATCTGAAGATCCATCTTGAGACAAAGGTAAAAAAAAAAATGCTGTAACAGATATCACATATTTTATTGTGTCTTTATAAAGAACATTATAAAAGACTACACAGAGAAAGCAAACATTTAAACATATCACAGGGGAAAAAAAAGATTTGTTGTTGTTATGAATGTGGTCAATCAGCCTATAAATAGATTGTGTTCAAATTGTTTCTTCAGTTTAGCATTAGCTCTTCAAGGCTAATGCAGCTAACAAGTAATGGGAGCTCACAGTTGCCAGTTAGCATAGTACATTTACATTTATTCATTTGGCTGACGCTTTTATCTAAAGCGACTTCCAAGATATGAAGCAGTGTAGTGAGAAGGTACCTTGCTCAAGGGTACCTCAGTAGTGCCTGGGTCAGGACTTGAACTTGTGACCTTCAGTTCCCAAGCGCAAGGTCCTAACCACTAGGCCACTACTGCCTATAGTGCAAGTTACATGCCTAAATTATAACAAAATATTATTTTACAAATAACAGCATCACATAGCTAAAACAATAGTAATAGATATCATAAAGGCTTGCCCAAAGTTATTTATTTTTTATGAGATTGTAAACCTTATCTGTCTACATGGAAACCTAAAATCTGCTATGTGTTATTTGCAGGTGAATTTCTATGAGCGCACCATAGAGCTAATGAAGCAGAACATGGAGGTTGAGCGGAAAGAGATTGCTCAGGGCTACAAGATGGAAATCAGTGAGCTGGAGGAGCAGAAGTCTCTGGCAGAGCAAAAGCTGGAGCAACTGTGTCAGACTGTGGAAAGACTTGACCGGGACCAAAGGCTTAAGGGTGAGGGTGTGGTGGCCTGGGGTCCTGAACAGGAGAGACGGGCTCAGCGGGAGCAGGCTGAACTGGAACAGAATTATGCCCGTGAGATCAGCAATATTGTACACCGTCTCACCTCAGAGAAAGACCAGCTGGAGGCAGAACTAAAGCTGAAGATGGACCAGGAAGTGCTGCTTGTTAGGTGGGTGGACCCTGATGTTTTGTGGTCTTTGAATCTTCATCTAAATCTATATTATAGTAGAAGTGGAGTTCTATTTACATTACTGGCAACAACTGGAACAGACATACCTTATTTTAAGTAAAAAGCAGGGTACATTTCATGATGACTCTGAGTGTTGTTTAGCTAAACAACCTGTAATTGTATTACTTTTAGAAAATACCATTGCATTTATTTGTATTTCTTAGTATTTTCCCCATTATTTGATAAGAACAGATAATTTGTATGCAACCCCAGATTATGCATGAATTCATCACCTAAAACCATTTTATTTATCTTATTTAATCTCTTAATATAAAATTTTTTAAACCAGTCTATTATCTTGGTATCCATGGCATACTTTGGATGTAGATTTGTATAAATTTGTAGCATGTTGCTGTGTACCAGGAAGGAGATGGAGCAACAGTTATCAAAAGTGAAGGCAAAATCCAGTGAGCACAGCTTGCAGCAAAAGCTGCAGGAACAGACTGAGCAGTACTACAGGGAGATGGGGGCATGGGAGACTAGAATTCAGAAGCTGGAGCAGGAGGTGCACAGAGAGCGCCTTCTCAGTGCAGAGCGTTTGGGAGAAGAGCAAGCTCAGATTTGCAGCAGTGCTGCTCGGGAGAGGATGAAACTGGAAGAAGAGCACCAGGAGGAGGTCAGGGAGCTGAAGGCATGTATTTGCAGGTTGAAGGATGAGGCTGAACTAGAGTCTAGAGCTGGGAAGGATTTGCTCATTCTACAGAGACAACTAGAGGAGAAGCTGGAGGAAATGTGTGTTCAGCTGGAAGACAACACTATCTCAATGAAAGCCCAGGATGCCCTCATCCAAAACTTGACCTCAGAACTGCATGCCAAAGAGAGGGAGATTGACCTTAAGAAGGAGAGAGAACAGAAGCTTCTTAGCAAGGTGTCTCAGCTTGAACATAGACTCAGTTTAGAAGGAGAAAAGAAGAGAGAACTTCTTGATCAGCTTTCTCAACTAAAAGTAGAGAGAACCAAAGAGGAAGAGTTTCTTGGCAAGTTGTCCCAGCTTAAAGTGAGGCATGAGGAGGGCAAAAAGAGGGAACAAGAGCTTCTTGATACGCTCAGTCAGTTTAGACAGGAGATGGAGAGCATGAGAACAGAATCTGATGTGTTGCAAAATGAGAATGAAAGAATGCAGGGAAAGTGCAATTGCCTGTCCTCTGTATTTGTCCAGCAGCAAGGGCGGCTTGAGCAACAAGAGAAGGATCTTGAGCACATTAGAGAAAACTTAGAGAAAACACATGAGGCACTGAAGAATAGAGATGAAGACCTATCAAGACAGGCTTCTGAGCTAGAGTCTGTGGAGAGGCATAGAAACAGGCTTATGGAGGAACTAAGGGGTCAAGACATTGCTCTTAAGGGCCTGCAGGCAGATGTTCAAAGGCTTTCTGAAGATTCTGACCAGTTGAATGAAATGGCACAAAACCTGCAGAATGCTTTAAGCCAGGAGCAAGTCAAGGTGGCTCAACTACAAACTCTGTTGAATCTGGAACAAGAGGAGAAGAGCCAGCTTGTACAGGAGAAATTCACTTACTGTCATCTTTCAGACCAGCTCTCATCGCAGATTGTGGAAATGGAGGCTGAGTCAATCAAGCTTACAAATGACCTTAAGGAGGTGAGAGTAGTGGTACAGCAGAGGGACAACCAAGTACTAGGACTAAGAAAACAGTTGGAAACTAAAGCCAAAGAGATGGACCTGCTCTGGAAAGAGGTACGCCAAAAGATGAATTTGTTTCAGAATGTCAGCCATCTCTCTAGTGAAGTAGAACTTTTAACTGGACTCTTGGAAGACAAAGAAAAGGAGCTGTGCTCCTTAAAAGAAGTAGCAGACAACAGCGCCAATCAGCTGCAGCAATCACTGAAGGATTCCAGGGCAGAAGTTCAGCTGCTGGAGGAGGCATTTGAGCAGGAGAAGTGTCGAATGAAAAAGCAGTTACTGGAGATGGAGAGGCTGGTCATGGCTCTGGAAACCGTGATGGACCCAGCCAGTCCACACAGGTTTGTGGCACTCGGCCTGGTAGATGAAAATTCAGAGAAAACCGATTAATCCTCGCCGTCTTGATCGCTGTGTTGCTTCTCCAACATGGATGAAAAGCATTGAATGACATAGTTGCAAGAGCACTTCTCACCACTCTGTTTTCTATACCAGATTGTGTGTCATGGAATGGAATTACATTTAACCCTTCACTCTTGCTTTTTTGATCTTTCAAATATCTATAGCAAGTCCAAGAGTTTGCCTTTCACTTGCATCCTACTAACTAAAACTTTGATTTTTGAGCATGAATTTTTTTAAAACATGAATAATTTAACCTTACTGGCACTATGTGCAACATTACATCATCTCACAACTAATCTTTACTAATTCATGTATATTATCTGTATTCTTGTAACCTTTGAAATTTTCAAATGGTCGACTTACGGTCAAAGTCAAAATTGAAAGTCATGACTGAAACACCTTATTTATTCCCAACTATAGAGCCCAGCTTGATGAGGTTAATTCTGAAAACAGTGTACTAAAAGACAGGCTGGCTGTTTTGCACCAGGATGTGACAAGGCTAGAAGAGGAGGTCAGCAAAAAGAGGTACATCTCCTTTTTAAGAGACTCTGTTAGTGTTGTCACTCTTTTAACATGTCAAATGATGCAGACTTTAAGCTATAGTGTACATGATCAACATATTTACCACCTTTAATAACTGCTTCATACTTTATCTTTCTAGAAAGAAACTTGAGGAGATGGAGAGAGATTATACAAAGATTCGAGAGGAAGTGGAACGGTTACACAAAGAGGCAAGATAATCTCCCCCATTAAACACTTGACCAAATACTTTTCATGTAACTCCTAATCATCATATAATCTTCTCTCACACAAAAACAGAACTGTAAGTGTCGAGAAGAAGTGCTGGACCTGAGCTCGCGAAATCTTCAACTGAGCAGTGAGAATGCAGAGTTAAATTCTCGCCTCCGGTCTGACCATGGAACTGTGCAGTTGTTGACTGAAAAGCTTGTACAAGCGTCTCAAGAGCAGGAAGAGGCAGCTGTCTTTATCAAACAGCTGCAAGAGACATCAAGCCAGCTAGAGAAGGAAAACCTTAATCTGCAGTTCAGCAAGCAAAAGGATAAGGAACACCTAGAAAGAGAACTAAAAGCAGCAAAGGACAAGGTACATTTTCAGGCTGACTGAATTAATATTGAGATAATAAATATAATTCAACGTGTGTGTGTTAATAATTTTCTTTATTGTTACTATTGTTAATGTCTTTAAATGGAACATGGCATATATAAAATATATGGTTACTGTACAGCATTAAATGATTTAATGATATTTAAATTTTCTCTTTTTGAAAATGTTTTGCTTTGACAGCTTCACCATTTGACAGAGGTAGAGTCTGCACTGACCAGCTTAACTCTGAAAAACCAGTCACTGCAGCAGGACAGAGATGGGTTGTTAAAGGAAGCAGAGGAAAGAAACAAGAAGGTGAAAATCTTTGACCAGAAATACACTTTCTCTCAAAAACGTTTGGTTATTTTTTTGTGCTAAAACAAGCTATATTCATATCACAGCTTGAAACACTCCAGAAGCGTATTGACACTCTTGAAACCCAGACAGCACAACTTCACACCCAGCTTTATTCAATGAGCAAGGAAAAGGATACTCACATCCAGGAAGTGTCTACACACCAACTGATGCTCAAAGAATCACAAGAAAAGGTGGGCAAGTTACACCTAAAAATACAAAACCTACTTTCTCAACTAGTTTGTTTTTTGCCTGATCATCAAGGTATTGTTGACACAATTTTCACAAAGGCCTGATTAAAAATATCAAACTATTATAAACAATGAATATCAAAAATATATTGAATTTGATACAGTGTGACCACCATATACTAATTAATCCTTCCAACTTTAAGCATAATTGACATAAAAAATAAAGTGTTCAGAAAATGTTAAATGATTTTAATGTTTATAATTAAATATGTTTACATTTATAAACAGTATGTACACTTCATAAAATTAAATCCTTCTGGCTTGGAATGCAATTGACCATAATAAATGTCCATTAATGTTTTTTAAAAAATCCTTCCTTGAGATCTAATACTACTTCTGCTCAATAGGCCCTGGAACTTGAAGCCAGTATGCAGGAACTTTGTAAAGAGAAGCAGCAGCTGCAGGAGATTCACAGGATGCAAGAACAGGCAGCAGTCAGTGCCTTGCAGGAAGAGCTGAGGACTGTGCGAGTACATAACCAAGAGCTTCTGGACAAGGTTGGCTAGAAAAGAATCATGAAACTAATTTCTGACCAGTATATTAGTTGGCTTATAAAATTGGCCCCTATGGTGCTTCATTGTTTTATACCGTTTTTTTAGACTTGAGTTTCTGTACTTTAGGAAATTTGACAGCATTTTCCTAGGTTAAGGCTGTAGTAACTCTATTTTTAAGAGAATTTCTTTCTTTTTTTCTGCAAACTGTACATACACAGCCCTGTTTTCATTCAAACTTACATGCTCGCATAATTGCAGTGTCTTTTCTGTATTAATTTATTTATAACTATTTATTTAACTTATTAAATTTAAACTATACATACTTTTAAACTGTCTTTAAAGTGTAGTGAATGAAGATCTGTGAATTTGCAGCTTATGAATGTAATTCAATGTGTTTTGCTTCATATGCTTGTAGGTGGCAGCCTCTGAGATTAAGCTGCAGACACAAGACTTGGATCTTCAGAGAATAAAACATGAATGCCTCATCTTAAAGAATAAACAGGCAGAGCTGGAGACTGCCAAGCACAGGGCAGAAGAACAGGTATGGAAATATGCTAATATTAATCTTTAAAAATAGCTTTTATTTTAAATAATTTTGTTTGTGTGTACACATGGGCTTATTTATTATAATAGTGTTTTTTTTTTGTACAGGCCTTAAGGGCAAACACTGATCTGTCACTGAGACAGGCCCAGCATGTACGTGAGGTGCAGCAGCTTCGAGAGCAGGTAGGCATCGGCACCCGAGAGCAGCTGGCTCACCTGCAGACTCTGCTTGCTGAACAGCAGAGCAGAATTCAGCAACTGGAAGACCAGCTTCGGTCTCAGGCCCAGCAGGCAAGCACTCAGCTGAGCCTTCAGCAGGTACATCTGCTGTACAACATGCATGTACACACATTGGATTCATTTAGATTGACAAGGAAGATCTATAAGTTCCAAATATTACTATGAAAAAGTGATTATAGTAGACTTTTCTTGTATCATGCATAGTAATCACAAAAAAAAACAAAACACATTTGATAGCTGTTTTTGGAAGCAGTTACCCAGAGATGTGCTCAGTCAACTGCTACAATGTCATTTTAGGAAATCAAACTTCAAAAATATTTTATTTCTAACAGGAGCAGTATGAGAAAGTGATGGAGAACATGCAGGAACGGATGGAGGAAGTGGAAGCAAAGTTAAGGAGTGTTCGTTTGATGCTACAGGAGAAGGTCAATCAGCTGAAAGAACAGGTAGGTTATGCTGGTTAACTCCAAATATGAGACATGCTTGCACTATGACTAAGGAAGATAAACTGCCCAATACTGACAAATGTCTGGGTTCCTTCTTTAGATGGCAAAAAATGCCAAGTCCGATCTGCTGCTGAAGGACCTGTATGTTGAGAACTCTCAGCTCATGAAGGCTCTGCAGGTAACAGAGCAGAGACAGAAAAGTGCAGAGAAGAAGTCGTTCCTCTTGGAAGAGAAAGTGGCTGCTCTCAACAAACTCTTGCGCAAAATTGCCCCAGCCTCACTTTCTGCTTAGAATAAGTGACTTGCTTTCCAGTCAGAAAAGAAAACCTTCCCTTTTAAGAGTAATGATCTGTGACCTCCATGCAGTACATGCTTTGTTGCAAAATTTTTGGTTATAGCAAAAATCATATCCACAGTAAGGCAGTTTAAACGTATAGTTTGGAAACTTAAAGCACAATTATTGCTTTAGTTACTACCCTAGAATCACAACTGTAGTACTGTCAGGGTATTCGCATGCTAGATCACTTTTTGCTATGTACAGAGTGTAACGATTAGTAAACAGCTATAGCAGTGTTTTTTTGGGACAAACCTCGCTGCATAAGGTATGGAATGGTTAAAACATTGGGAAGGAGTTCAAATTTTAAAGAGACAATATTTGTCCTAATTTCTGTTTACTTTGTTCTTTAGTAACAAAAAAAAGGTCTGAGTGGTATATATTCATAAGAAATCAAGAAAAGGGTTAAAACTAGATCTTTAGGAATACCAACCAAAAGCACAGTATTCATTAAATGTACAGTTTTGATACACATGCTATTGTTAAATTTGCACATTTTTTCATGATGCACTAGTGTACAGTCTACTTTAACGTACATAAAATATTAAGCATTGAGTCTTGCAAAACTTATAATTTTATTATCCCTCACTGTTATCAACAAAACAGAAAAAAAAGACCTGTTCTTAAGCAGTGAGATGTAGATCATGCTCTTTTCACTATGTAATCACGGTTTGCATTTTGACAGTAAATTTTACATAGTATGAACTGGTCTTTTCTTTTTTATTGTAGATACAAGAACATTGCTAAATGCTTGGGATTAGGTAAATACATAAAGATAAATCTATTTAAACTGACCTAAGTAAGCACAAAAACCTGTCTAAAGGGACAGCACATGCGATTTAGGAAATGACATGCTCCAAGACTCCCTGTCGAATTAGTTGCTCACATTTCCATCTGGGAAGAAAATGCTGTGAAGACAAAAGCTGGGAGTAAATGCAATGGCTAACAAATCACTAGAGGAAAAGCATGTTAATTAATGGAGGCATTAGTTTCAGTCCTTATACCTGACTGTTTTTCTTCAAGAGTATAATGGTACCATCATCTATTTCAAATTCCCCATGATCTTTCAAACAGCGCACCTGAGGAGAGAAGCAGGAGAGAAACAAATCTCTAATGTGCAACAGAAGGAAAAGTACTGATTACAGCCATTGCTCATCTTCAATAACTGTAATAAAGCCATGTTTCTTACCTCAATATATAAACTCTTAGGGGGCTTCATGTCTTGTGTAATGTCCAACCCCTCCTCTCCTCCAAGTGATCTCATAAAGGTGGCTAAGGACTTCTTGTACTGATTGAACCACTCCAACTGCAATTTATCAAAGCAGCAATAATCAGATTTCCAAAAGCAAAAAAAAAATAGCAACATAATATAACCAGTGTAAATCGCACCTCCTCTGCACACATGTGGAATCGAATTGCTGTGGGCAATACACTCCCATACTCCCATCTGAGAGCACGGATTCGAAGGAGACGGTCATAACTGTAGAAGCAGAAGAGGCAAATAAGAGACAAATTGTCTGCTCATATGTGCACAACTGTACAAAGTATTACTTACAGATAGGCCGTGATACAGCGCTGGTTCCTTAGCAAGCAGCAGTGACGAAACTTGATGGTTGGTATCAGTTCACTTTTGCCCTCAGTCTTGGCTTCATTACTTTTAAAGAGGTGAAAGGTGCAATTTCAGTGGCAAGACTATTTAACGGTATTACTAAGCTATAACGAGGTACTAAAAGATGATTATACCACAATCGTGGCACACCTAGACCTACACGAGATAGAACATAAGATACGTTTCCAAAAGACAAAAGTTGATATCTTACACATCACTTTGGTTCTGTTCGTATAAAGCTTTCATTTCCTCAAGCACTTGTCGAATAGTGTCTTCCTGTTGAGACAAATCTGCTGATTACTTGTGGACACTTCAGTCGTGTGAGATTCTTCTGCAAACTTCGTGCCAAGGTTAGTGACATTAGCTAACGAGTAAAATTCACGTTAAGCTGTTTAGAAGTAGAAGTAGTTCTTATTACGTGCGTTTACAACTTAACACATTAACGAATGAAAGTAAAAATGACTTTTAACATTTGAGCTACTCCTTAATTCAGCCTTTAAGAAATCAGAATCAGTGGCTGAAACGTCATGACCGGGAAAATGAGGCCGATATGTTTAGTCAAGCTGTATTACAAAAATGTAAACAGAACTGTCTCACACTTAACTGTAAAGACTCTGACGCTAGGTAAAATAATGACGCAGGGTAACAGCCACGAGCGTATATCGAGCAACACACGAATATACACACATTAAAAGCAGACAACTGGCCATCACTCATCCGGTGAAGTTCTCGGATAAGTTCAACTGCCTTTTCGCAGAACATTATTAGCCAGCGATGGTCCAGTTCTCTTCACAAAGCGAGAACTTCAATGTTTTGTCGTCCTTTTCTGTCGCCACCCAGACGGAGTTTTCGCGGGAGACTATCGTGTTTTGGTCACGTGATTATTTCGAGAAGTACGGAAAGCCAAAAGGGACATGAACGAAAACCAAAGGTGTAGCTGATGAATTCAGTCTGAACTGGTTGTTGACACTGTTTTAACATTTAATATTGTTTATGGTTTGAAAGAAATTTTTATTTTTAAGAATAAGTTGTTAGTTATTATAAAATGAAAAGTTCATTGATATTAAGTAAAAATAAATGAATAAAACCCTGTTCCGTGCACATGAATTGCGGTTTATATAATTAAAGCTGTTTCACTGTGTTTTTATAATCATTTCACAAGCCAAATGTGCAGAAGTCTACATCTTAAACAGACAGAACTGCAGAGTTGAAAGACTTGTAGACTTTCTTAAAGGTCAGATGTTTGGATGTTTGTGCCAGTATGAGTTTGTTACAAATAGTTGAATTTATGAGGTTTTGTCTTGACATTTTGGTCAAAATTAAACAGTTAACATATTTTTATTAAACAGATCATTAACATAATAAGAGGTGTTTTTTAAGTTTATGCAATTTTGGACTTCTTGTGTATAAAGTAAAAAGGATCGTATCATGCAAAAACGTTGATGCTACCCTAACCTGCCCACGCCATCAGTACGGTGCTGACATCAGTAAAACACGGAGTTTGAGGATGATTAAATGCACTTCATGCACCGCATGGACACAACCATTCAAGGGTACTGGCATTTTACTTAAAACGCTTTGAGATCCAGGTGCTCAACTTTCACAGTGGATATGTGAGTTTTGCACACAAGGTGGGGAAAGCGGTTTGTTTTCAGTTGTATTTTCTGCCCCTCAGGTTTATTTTCTATCTCTCAGGTTTGTTTTCTATATTTGTCTTTCTGTCTGTTTTCGCTGTGTAGCTTGTTCTCTCTGGCTCGCCCACTATATGTGCCTTGAATTCTTCCAACACGTTTCCTTTCAGTGGACAGCTACAGTGGAGAAAAGCGAAATTGGGGCCGAAACCAAGAAAAGTGACCCAAGCTAAGCCGAAATCATGTTTCCGACATGAGTTGTTTGTTAGTCGTTCGGAAGGGGTTGCATTGTTGGTTAAATCAATTAATTTTATTAACTCCCAGATTACTTTCTTCTTGTAAGCCCTTCCTTGTTGGATTTGCTATTATGCTAAGGATCATTATATATTTGAAAGGTCCAACTCTGGTTCATCTTCAACTTTTGGGCAGATGGGCTCACATTATCTTCAAGCTCTCTTTGTATTGTACATGAATAGCCTCTGTTATGCACTGGAGAGAATTGATCTTATATCAGATTTCTCCATATTTTAGACCGTCATAGACACAAAAACTTATTCTAGACTGGTGCTCCTGTTCCTGAGATGGTTTGCAAAAACAGACCTTGTCATGACCGGACAATGACTGATTGTAGCATTTGGCTGCATTGTGAAGGGTTCTTAATTTTCATAGGCTAGCTCACAGTAAGTCACACTGTGTCCTAAACTACATCAACAAGTCTGCACCACATTAATGGTTAGCTGGATGTGGTTTGAGCAGTTTGAGGGATGTTTTTGGGGATGTATTGTAATGGTTTTAATTTTTAAGTCCCATATTTAAGCTAAATTAGCATATTTGTCTTGTTTCCCCCTTAAAACACAAGTGCCTCTGTTTTTAGTCTATCCCTTACTGTGAAAAAATGAAACAGAGTCATATTAATGTCAATGCTTTTATTGAGATGATTAATGTAATGTGAACTTTATCTTCATTAGCAGGCTGTCAGTGTCTGGAGAATGTTCTCCCGCACCTGATCTTTTCCACAGAAGTTAAACCTGTCAGAGAGAGAAAGAGATAAAGAGAGTTTAGTAATAACACTCACGTTAGTTTGTTGCTAGCTTGATATTGCTACATAAACCAGGGCACACGTTTGGCCAATAGTGGCTAGCCAGGTGCAGACAGACAGAGAAAGAAACTCACACTCTGCGGTCCCTTCCTCTCTGCACTGTAATTTGAGTGGCACCGAATGTGGGCAACAGAGGGTTGATTACATTGTTATTCCACAGAAACTTCACATAACTCAGGTCACCCACATCCTTTTCAACGTCGATCAGGAGCTCGTAGGTCTTACCAGGAGTCAATGTGCCACTGAAACAAGCCCAAAATGCCTATGATCAGTCTTGTCTCAAAATGATCTCAAATACAGTGAATACTGTTCTTTGTATATTCTATCCTTTTAGCATTGTAAATTAGAATGTCAGTGAATTATAAATGTATATCACACATTTACGTATTTTTCACTTAAAGAACTAAGACGCACTCGCAAGCATTGAAAATCATCACTTAAAACATGTTCATTATAGACTGCAGTGCACACCTGTGAATCTGATACTGTCGAGTATTTTCAGTAGCAGTGTACAGTGCCACATTGAAGTATCCAACATTGGTTCGAGAGCCATCGATAGTGACTGCCACTTTGTAGCGATAACCTAGGGGAACACAATGTTAGGCTGTTCATAAGTTTCAAATTTTGCTCATGAAATTCAAGATCCCTTAAATTATTATTTATTTATAATTATAATAAACTTACATGTATTAAAGGGTGTCTAAGTAAAGTAAAAGCAGTGACTGTTGATATGGGTAAAACATTTTGAAAATTTCATAATAAAAAAGTTCAAATTTTAAATGAAAATTTCTGTACACTGTAAAACAATTTGTTCTTTTACCATAGTCAGGCCTACTTTTTTAAGACACCAAATTATTTTTTACAGTGTATTTTTTAGGTGAGATCCATAGATACTTACGTCCAAATGGTCGAGAATCGGCTGTGTTCAAGTAGAACTTCATGTTTACTACTCCATTAGGTACTTGGAATGTGTTGGCAAAGTGACCCATGGTAGCACACGCCCCAGCGGCACATGGGAAGCAATGTCCCTAAAAGCCAAAATTAGCACAAACTGATATCTCCAAAAAAAAAAAAGACTGAAAAGATCAGTGACTTATTTTAAAGAGAATCCCTGTTATCTCTTTGCTTCTCATCTTAAAGGATTGATTCAGTTTCCAATTCCCTTTAACTGTTCCTGACTATACAGCATTTGTTTTTATGCTATCTTCATTATATTGTTTTTCTCTTATATCACAATTTCATGATATTTTATTACTGTATATTTTGTCTTGTTGTAAGGTGTCCTTGTGTGACCTAAAAGGAGCCTATAAATAAAACGTATTATTATTATTATTATTAGTTGTGTCATAAACAATAGAACGATTTAGAAAAATGATGGTGCCCTTGTAAATCCAAAGGTGAAGATGACAACAGTTTGCCCTGCCTGTGGAAGCAGGCATGTTTATAGCTATCCATGAGATGAACATAAATAACACCCTGCAGGTGTTTACAAGAAAAGCAACCAGGAGATATCAGCCTTGAGTAGATGATCAGCACATGAGATTGTGCTCTGTGTGTGCTGCACTCTTTAGCTGGGATGCGTCCCAAACTGTGGATAAAGTATTATTTGCAGGGACAGCTGCAGATGCAGCCCACCAGCAGACAGGGGAGTAAGCCCAATGGGGTTCAACCAAAACTGATCTTTGCAAAATCGACTTCTAAAACAATAGAAACAGTTCACAGCCATATCAATGTCATGTGCAATGACAGGTGGTCCCTCTGAGCCCCATTACACCACCCGTATCCATGCGAAAGCTTGAGTTATTTAAATCAAGGGCACCCCAGGATGTCTTCTTCTGCTCCTTATAGTTATATTCTTGGTTGTTTTCACATTGCCTGTTTGGTTTTACAGATAAACCATGCTTGGTTTTATAGATATACCATTTCGTTGGCATTATCCAACGAAAGCTTTATCCTGTTTGGCTTTTAGGATTTCCTGGTTGGTTTGAACTTTTCTGGCTGGAGAAATCCTACTTACCGACTGAAACATGACGTCGTTAGAGCATGGGTATCCCAAAAAGCCTTCTGGGTTTGAAATGGTGTCACTGTAGTACTTGTAAGCCCTCAGATGGTTGCAGGCAGCAAAGTCGCGGGTACCTAACAATATAAATAACAAAGAGAGATGGACAGAATAAGAGGAAAGATAAAGGCAGGCACAAAAAGAGAGAAAAGGGCCATTAATATCTTTCAGTCAATTCAGTCATCCTTTTAGTGTTCACCAATTCATTCTCCAACCATTGTAGCAGATTTCTAACTGGGTCAAAACTGCCCTTTGACTATTGGAGATTCTACAGATTATAACCTATTATACACAGTTAAGGTTACTGAAGCTCACATGAGCCACCTCTATGAAAAGTATTATACAGTTATTTATTGTTTTTATTAATGATAAACAATTGTAAAAATATATAATTGTTTCATGAGATCATATTGATCATGATCGCAATCAGGAGAGTTTTGTTAGCAATGTATTCTCTCACCTTCCCAAATGCCATCAATGTCCACAATTTGTGAGATTAGGTTCTTGTCACAGCCAGGCATTTCCTCTCCTCCGTTTGGATAAAAGTCAATATGTCCAACAGCCTGAGACATTCCAAAGCCTAAAAAACAATCAAATTTTTCAGCTATATCAGTAATGACCATTTTAATATGTATTAAAATATTTACTTGCGCTACTAGACTTGCTCAAATGCTTGATCACTGTCATTACAGGCAGTATTATGAAACATATCTGATTAATAAGTGAATTATCTGTTGATTTGGGTCTGTTAAGATTAGGAAAACTCTAAACTATAAATGTTTAAGTCATGCCAAGTTCATGTTCAAGTAACATCTGATGTGAGTTTGATAACCCTCACCGAGGTTGGGGACTATTGGAGAACCATCTGTGTGAATAGCATCAACAAAGCTGGCATCAGTAGGGTCCAGTCGTATAAGAGCAGGACAGCCCTGGAAATAGGGTTCAGCTGGGTCCAAGCCTTAGAGTGAAAAATAAAACCAAATGCTGTATAAACCATACACATTACAAGAAATTTTCCTATACTCCACTTTCTTTTCAGCTGCTTAAGATCATATTCAAATGTAATTTTTTAATTCATGGATTTGTTAACAGTGTTTTGAAGTCAAGTGAAAGTGAAGTGAAATTGATGTTTTGATGTTTCTTTGCATGATTTATTCCCTAACTTGGCCTTATAGTACCTGTAATTCTGCCCAGTCCTGGAGTTCTTCGTCCAGCATCTCCAGCACAATGGGCACCCAAGCTGTGCCCAATGACATGGACATTTGCAGGACTCTGCTGGAAACTGTCCTGTTAGTAAAAATACCAAATGTTTGTAATTAGTAACAATATTTTTCCTTTGTAGTGTACAAAAAAAGTATTGAATTTACATTATTTCAATGAATTTAATATAATCCTAAAACTTATTATTTTACTTCATAACTTCTTAGCTTTTCATGAGGAAAAAGAGTTTTCTGATCTGCAATGATCCAATTTTCTTTTCTATATATAACCATTGCCTTTACAAAGAATGCACAGAAAATCATATCCATCCAGTAGTATTTATTGTGATGCAGTTATGAATATATGACTTTATGCTGTCAATAACAAAGACATAACAAGACAGTTGAGCTGTGTGTTCTCTAGTACATGTCTATTGTAATGCTATCCAAAACTTCTGCTGAATGCGAATCCTTCAAGCTTTGCCCTTGGATTAGTTGGCTGTGTCATCTTATAGAGGTGTTGATACATAAGTTTGATCATAAATTGATGGCATAGCAGGTTGTAGTACACCAAATGTGTTGAAATGCATCATGTTTGTTTATAAATTTTAAAAAGCCTAATGGGCGTGCATATGGGCACCAATTATGTTTATCCAACTTACCCTTAAGACAGCAATAATTTGGGCGACCTGAGCTCCAACTACTCTGATATTATTGGCTGCCTGTGTGTAAAGGGTCCGCCCACCGGTTTTCCAGTCCACACAGATGCAGTTCACATCCTCAGCTGTCAGCATGACCTGAAAGACACGTATATATAAAATACATGAAACTGTTAGACTGAAAAAATAAAGAAAACTGTTAGAACACTTTACTTTTAAGCAAATGCTGAGAAATACTGAATGTGACATCAGAATAAAAAAATACTGCTTTTATACCTGACACATGTCCAGTAGCCAGTTCTCATCTCCTTTATCAATATACCCATGGATTATAAAGCGAGTCTTTCTATTTGATTGATAGTTGGATCCAGCAATGGAGTCTTTGGTTGCACTGATTATCTATAACATTGAACAAAACAGTTTAAGTAAAAAACTTTTATCTTATGGCAGCCCTATTAATTTTTGCTGCTGTTCATACACATGCAATAAGGAAACTTTCAAATGAAGGCATTTGACTGGGTTTTTGGCAGAAAACAGATTAAAATTAATATATTGATTCAATATTGGGACTAACAAATCACACAACATGATTCACCTTTACCACTAGTTAAACATGGGTAGCTTAAAGTGCATAATGTTTATACTGATAGCAAAGATACTGAACCTATTTGATCTGTTACCATCTAAATGTGGACACAGATATGGCAATGTGCTCCTAATGTAGGTCTGAGGGTTTACCTCTGTGTTCATTACTCCTAGTGCATTACGCCAACTCGCAGACAGCTCCCGTGCAAAGGTGGGTGGGAGCAGTGGAAACAGAAAGTTCTGTTTGAGCTTTACAGACCAGGCACGATGAAATACACACTTACCTGGTAGTTATTAGAATTCTGTCGTGTGAAAAGTAAAAAGCGGGTGTTGATCTTATCAGGACTCCATGGTAAACGAGCAATTGGCCTCTCAATACTTCCACTCCATGGATAATCATCAGAGAAGCAGCCTAGGTCATCATAGCACACCTCGGCACCTAAGAGCCATTAAATACAATTTAAGACTGAAAAGGGAGAGTGTATGCTTGCAGTTGTGCCAGCAAAAAAGGGGGTAGAGCATTGACAACTGCTGGCATGAAATATGACCTTTGCCAGTGCTCTTGCTAAAATTCTTATTGCTTCACATGACTGCTCAGAATCATTCAAAAATAATAATATCGCTCTTCTTACCATAAGCAGCCCCTACAAGGCAACTCGCAAGACCTCCAATCCAAATCAGCCACATCTGAAAACAGAATACAACACTCAACACTTCAGCAGAATATCTTTTGTGATCATCCACATCTGTCCTATCCTCATACTTACTCTGATATTGACAGCAAACTAAAACATTCTGCAGGTCCTTATATATGTGGCCCTCATTTGGGTGGACCAATGCGAACATGGGAAAAGTCCAGGTGAGGAATTGGCAAAATACAACATGCACCTGTTCTATGCCTTTGCTGATCTAATCTTTATCAGGCACATTCACCCATTCAAGATACAAGTGTTACAGTTATATGCAAATGTTTGGACACCCCTAGATAAAATGAAATATTTTCTTGATTTTCTTAGTAAAAATGAGTACAGAGGACACAATCGTGTTTTACTGTACAATTACTGTTGTAACTGAAATGGGGGGGGGGTGTGTGATAAATTATGATAAATTATATATTATTAAATATTTATATATTAACAAAAATGTATATATATAGAAAATCCCATATTAAAGTTTGTTCATATCAAGAATGTGTTAACAGAGTGTTCAAGCTTTTGTAAACATACTGTAACATAATACCTGAACATGTTCAGAGCTTTTATTTATTTAATTGGCCTGGTGGCAGGCCTGTCATTTCATATGGTCAATGTCCCATAACTAGGCAAATTATACCTTTGGGAACTCTTTAGCCAATATGTTAAAGAAACTCTTTTAACCCTTGAAAACACTGTTTATAAATAGAGTCCTTTAAATATTTTTTACTGTTATAATACAATGGCCAAATGTCATAACAGGCCTTCCACCAATCTGATGAAATAAAATAGCTGTATATATGTAAGTTAGCTGTATAATGTCATGTACATTGTATCAGATTGTAGGTGACATTGCAACTGAAGTTGTGAAAAAGAACACTTTTGAACGCTGGAAAATTTAGAGGATCATTGACCTTGCTCATCAAAATGTCATCCATTTCCTTTTCCTTCTCGTATCAAAAGCAATGTTTGAATATTAATCACTAATCATCTCTTGGTTGATTATTTACTGTGTTTTTTATTTGAGTGTCCTTGAGTTCTGGCCTACACTCCAGACAACTAGACAGAGGGGTTTTTATCCAGGTGGTTGGATCATAATATAACAGTAATAATTAACAGATTTGCACGAACTTTGCCATATTTCACACAATCACTATCAATCTTTATTTTCACTCGGAAGTACGTTGAAAGTGACCCTAGTTTGCAATGGAGTCAAGCTTTTACAGTGTAAAAAGGCTTGAAAAATAATTCACAATAAAAGCAATAAAAATAAAAAATAAAACCAGGAAAAGATAAAAACTTTGCTTTATTTCACACAGTAGGAGGAGATGGGTTTGTTTGGCAGAGGAGTTTAGGAAGCTCAGTGAAAGGACATTTGGTACAAAGATCAGCAGAGAGCCACCAAAATCCCTCTCTAAGACCAATATGGGGCATGGGCAAAAATGTTTGACTCAATGTGCAAATTATAAACAAGGCTGAATTTGGAACAAAACGATAGGAGACTGCAGTAGAGGACTCACAGAAGTAAATTTCTTCTCATGCAAACATTTGATTCAGTTTGAAGTAGCCTGTCTGGTTAGTCTTGCCAGGCCTAATACCACCAGCTCGTACCTTTGTGTCGGGCTTTCTGGAAGTGCAGTGCGCCTGAAGCCCAACAGGTGGCAGCAATGTATAGTCTTGAAGGCGCAGTGTCGACTAGATAACTGAACGGATACATTTAATACAATGAAATAAAATACATTGTAAAACAAAAGAAATATTTTTTTACAAAGGTGTAGCTTAATGCATGGTACCAGTGATAGGCTAGTGCTTTCAACTCGTTAAATGACCCTTAGCGTATGTGAAGCAGGGGGAGTAAAAATAAAATTGGGGTTGTCGTTTAAGTGGGCTGCCATATGCTGCTGAGCACGGTCAGCGGGCGGTGCTCTTAAACCCGAGGATAATCCTTTTTGAAAATAGCATCATATGTGAGTGTTGGAAGGCCTGCACTAATATTGATAAAGCTAATTAATGGTGGCTGGAACAGCTTTGTGCTGATGAGCCAATAGCCAGCTGTTCTAACTCTTGTCTGCTTTATATTTAGCATAAGAACATTTTCATTCACTGTTTAACTCCTGTGCCCACATTTATCCTTAACATCTATAATATTAAATTATTACTAAACATTCACACAGTATATCTATCTATCTATCTATCTATCTATCTATCTATCTATCTATCTATCTATCTATCTATCTATCTATCTATCTATCTGTTGTATGTTACTATAGACCTGTTTTTGTTGTTCATGTTGCAGTCCAGTCTGTATAAAATTTATGTAATTATTGTACAACCAGACTGTAGGAAATCAGGCTTTGAACAAGATGGAGCAGGCTGAGGGTCTAAACCAAAGGAAAGGAAAACAGGCTGAACCATCTTTAGGATTTAACTCTGGAATTTTAATCCTATAGTGCATTGCATTTAGAAGATGGTCACAGGAATCAGAAGCAAAAGTTCAAGAGGAGAAAAAAGCTTGCACATAATCTAAGGTAATTGTAGGCAAGCAGATATTTGCACTATGTGAAAACGTCATTCATTCATTCATTATGAGCCATTATGTCTAACAGTTCTTTTGAGAATATTGTTTTGTAAAAAGTAGTTACGAAGTCAGGGGTCTCACAGACTTCAGGCTGCTTAGTCGTAGCACTCATTACTGTACAATAACAGATTTACTGCAGTGAACATCATTACTGATTTTCCTAAAGGCAAATCTTGTGTTTTACAACCCCTGTAAATGCTAACAGGCATAAAAACCAATTTTAACCATGTAGTTGTCTGTTTTGGCAGTGTTTCAGAGCTGATCGTCTTTCCCTTTTTCTGTTAAAGAAAAAATATTTTACCCAACACTTAGAAAAAGATTTGTAAACTGGTAACTGGGTAAAGCTCACTTATTTTAGTATTTTAATTAGTATTAAAACAGATTGCACAGTCTCCTGGGGCCTGTTCCAATAAGGTTACACTTATAGTAAGAGACAAAGTTTAAGGATTACTATGGACTAGGCAATTATTTTAATGATGAATTCCTGTCATTACAATAATTTCACAATAAACAGACACATTTGGATATTCAGTAAATATATTAGTTTGGCAGCTCAGGCAAACAGCTCTTTAAGCAGTTATAATATTGAGACGCTGTAGTAAATTTCCATCTGTCTTTGATCAGTTTGTCTAGTTAATAATTCTAGAGAGCCATCTCGGCAGACTTTAATTTCTTTAATCCTCATTTAGTGTGCAGTATAAAAAGAAATGACATTTCCTTCACTGTTTTTTATTTTCAGTGCTAATTATCATGATTAAGGCACTCTGTTCAGGCTTCAATAACTTTTATCCAGATTTCCATATTAATTTCATCTTAGTGCCCCACGAGATGTATTCATTCTACCACGGAGGGAAAAAAATGTAATTAAGTTGAGACTTCCAACTATATGTGCAATTAGTGAATTAGGGCACTAGTTCCTGATATAATGCACAGTACCTATTTGAATGTATTATGTAAGAGATGACTTTTGATAATGAGCTTTTTAAAAGGTTTTCATTATTTCATGATTGCAAGTCTTGGTGTGACAAGTCTCATAATTTCCTGTTCTTGTAGTCCCTTTGATGTAGTTGTAGCTCAGAAAAATGAGCACTAGTATCTAAGTTGTGGGTATAAAGTAACAAAAATGCTTTGTTACATTGTTGCATACAGCAGTTACATTGCTTTGTCATTGTGTAGTATTGTTCTGAGTTTCATGACAGTCAGTAAATTTAAGGTATATTCAAATTTAGTTTCTAAAATGTCATAAATCCAGTTACCCAGTGGTGTAATCTGCTAGACATTATTTCACTCCGTGAGCTGTAAAATAGTTTGAACCTTTTCTGCTTAATAGCTGTGTGTAAAAAATTATGTGAAGGTTTGACCAGTTTTGATCATTTATCAACTGTCAGTAAGAATACATTTCTTTTTAACCCCACTTATGCAGCTTTCTCAAAGATTCTAATGTTCACTGACGGGAGTTGTTTTTAGGTAAGAAGAGAACCTGCGCACGCTCAAGACCACACTTACGTGCATTTGTGTGCTGGAATGTTTGTGCAAAATAACTGGTTGTGAATAAGATGTAGACTTTATTGTAGACTTTATTTTAGGATGATTCCCAAGAACAATTAAAAAAAACATGTTTAATCTTTAAGATTAAAGATTTTAGTGAATTAGCCCCATTGTCTGTTCTGCACCCTTTAAGTATATTTGCTGTAGGACAGACTAATGCTTACTGGTTCTGAGCTAACCTTCTGTTGCTTGTAATTTAAAAGTTTGTGTCACAGTCCTGCTTGTCTACAACTTTTAGATGTAACCAAAGACTGTAAGTGTGTGTTACACTGGTAATGTAACAAACTAAATCGCTGTAGTTGAGAGTGATCACTAGTAATTATTGCTTTGTCATAAATTAAAAAGTGATGTCTAGATATTAAATTGGTTAATATTCAAGTTGATTAATTTCAAATGAATAAAGTAAATAAAATATACACAGTTATTAACTGTAAAGAACTGTCATACCCACAACAGTGTACTGTATTCAAGCAAGTAATTGACTTGTACTTCAATAGTGTATTGCAATTTTATACATTATTTTAAATTCTAGGAAATATTCAGAGTACAGGCATCAACCACCTTATTGTATGGCCACTTTAATATTATTATAGCAATATTTTAATAATCCATTAAAACATATCATATCATCAAATTCACTATAAACTAAACCAAAAGTCTTTTTTCTAAGCACCAAAAAACTTCTGGGTAAACATTTACATTAAACTACTGGTGAGCTAAGCTAGGTTACATATTGCATCCTGTACCAGCATAAATTAAGCATAGTGAGTTTGTGGACTTTTTATATAGTAAACTGTAATAAAGGAACTTTGTAAGTATCACTTCTCTTGTTAATGATCAGATCATTCCTATGATAATGTTAAATTTCCCTAGATATGGGATTTAGTCAAGCTAACATTGGTGTAAATTCCTATATCTCTAGCATTAACAACAAATTTTGAAGATTTTAAGACTTGCATTCATATTCTTATTTTTTTTATTGTGTTTTGTAAGTGAATCCTGCAATAAATACTTCAGCTTAAAGTCTAAGAATATTATTAGAAGAGCCTAATAGCTTGTTAGTTTCTAAAGAATTTTACTGCAATTCCATAACTGCTGTATTAACTATTTCTTTTCTGAAAAAATCTTTCTAGTTACAGTAATATACTGTAGTCAATATTTAGTCTTGTTAAAATGCATTTGTAAATGCAGTACATGTCATTACTGCAAACAAACATTACAGTATTAGTGCAGTAAATATCATTTATGGTTGCAACTCTGCAGACAATGTAATATGATGAAACATATTGTGTTAATTTGGAATTGACATTTGACTGAAGTAAATTGAATGCATCAATTTTCTATGGAGTTTTCATTTCACAGTATGATGTAGAAACAAAACATGTCAAAGCATGCAGCCTTGTTGTTGTAGCACATTTGCTTAGAATGTATTTGTTCATTTAGACTGAGTGATTGAATGTCTTCATGAACAGCCTTAGCTCCTGAACAAGAACTACGCAATGGAAAAAAAACTGAGCTTGTGCCTAGCTTTGCAGGTAAACCAAATCTCTAAGGTGATTGTTACTACGCTTACCAGTTAGAAGGATTTTTCAGAGCATGGGTCATGACCACTGTAAATGCATTTTCTTTCTGGTTCACAGTCTGTAGTGTGGAGTAAACATTGGGGACTAGAGGATATTTACCCTCCAGTGAGATATTGATTCAGAGTGCTGAGAGAGGATCATCAGTGTGACCGAGCCTCGTCTCCGTCTGCAGATGACACTCACACACACAAACTCTTACACTCACACACTGAGGCTTTTCTGCAGGAACAGTAGAGGCTATTGTCTATGATCTCTCATATTAAAGAGATTTATCTTTAATAGAGAGTTTGTCTACAAATGATTCTTAGTTAATGACATGACAAGAGAGCCAGTGCTGTGCATAATAGTTTTAAACTATTTATCTTAGCAATACGTGCTTTTTTGACAGTGGGTAAACGCAGATGAATGTGAATACAGTAAAATGTTTTTTTTAAGAGTATTATGTTTCAATGAATACAGCTTTGTTTCCTGTGCACTTTAGCCTTCACAAATTCAATCAGCAGCACTAGATTTAAGGGTGGACTGATTAGATGAAGTAGGCATTGGATGGTAACAGTAAACATTAGATTAACTGGTTAAGCTAACAAACTTAAATAAAACATAAATTCAGAATTCATATTTCTTTTCTTTAAATTTTGGTGTTTTGTTAAGCAAATAAATGCTTACTGCCTATAAAAAGATTTACATATAATTTTTTTCAGGTGGCCTATACTCAAGTGGCCACCTTATTTTGTCATGTTGTCTCTACTGTACTGTAATATTATATATACTGTACTATAATATACCTTATGTGCTATTGATTAGATGCTCTGTTTATTGTTAAATAAATCATGATGTTTTCTGTGGATTGATCACATTTGTGCTGTACTTGAATATGAAAGAATGTATAAATATGTAGAAATTCGTAAAGCACATGAACAGCATTCTGTGTTAGGGGTATATGTTGTTTTTTAAATGACCGTACAGAAAGCAATTTGTAATACAAAGGCTGGAAAAAGTATCTCATATAAGAAAAATACACATTCTTCAAGTTTTGCTCAGAAATGTATCTAGATCAGAAAGAACTACTTTGTTTTCGTTGT
The DNA here is from genome assembly GCA_037974385.1 of Arnoldichthys spilopterus. Classification (NCBI taxonomy): domain Eukaryota; kingdom Metazoa; phylum Chordata; class Actinopteri; order Characiformes; family Lepidarchidae; genus Arnoldichthys; species Arnoldichthys spilopterus. The sequence continues at coordinate 17,574,964 of JBBPDA010000145.1, forward strand.
TGTTATAGATAAGCTTGGAGAAAGCAATTTTATAATTTTGTCCTCAAGTGCATACACTACCTTTGGAATCACTGTTTTCACAATCAATGAGTTTGCAGCAAAATGTATATGATTCTAATATACTGGTCTTGTAAAGCTTTACAGCTTTCAAATAATCAGCAGGAGAGAAAAAGCTGCAGTTAAAATGTTAAATGTGACAATGTGGAATGTTAAAAGGAATTGTAGAACATTTAAAAATAGAAAAAGCTGAAAAACATCAAAAAGTGAATTAATAAATAAGTAATAAAATAAATATAATTCTTCATATTTCATAAGTGGATATCTAAGGGCCCAGGGTAAATAACTCAACCTTAAATATAAGTATATAAATAATTAGACTATATTACCATTATTAACAGTAATTGACATTGTTTGGTAAATAGTTTGTAATATACAGTTTGTTTTTAAATTACATATGTTAATATTTTATGTAAAATAACAAAAAATTAATATGACAAATGATTCCAAAAAATCTTTTTGTTCAATCAAATTTTCATCTTTTTCTGCTGCTGAACACTGTAAATCAGCAGAGGAGTTGAGCTGAAAGGTCTGAACCAGTGAACATTTCCGTGAACAGCTGAAGAAACGGGAGTTTAGTTTGGCTGTGACTGTGAGACTGGGCAGTCCCTGCTGCTGTGACACTCTGAAGGGATGCCTCTTACGTGCTTATGTAATGTTGGCTGTGTTCCCTTACAGCAAAGGCACAGCACCAAGAATCCTCCCCACACACACACACACACACACATGCACACCCAACACAGTACGTTCCGCAGAAAGTGCCACCCGCACTGAAGACCCCTCCAAGCCTGTAGGTCAAACAGATCAGTGACGAGTCAACAGGAACATCTATATCTCTCCATCTCCTGCTCCTTCTCCTCCAGCCTGGCTGTATGATGTTGCCATGACACTTAGGTAATGTTGCTATGGGGTCACAAGGACTTTGAGAGGGCCTTCTGTGTACTTTTGACCTAAACGATGTGGTGAATGACATGTGTGGCAAAATATACTGGGAGATCTAACATCCTCTGAAACAGTATTTTCTTTCAGTGTGTTAGTTACTCATAAAACAAATAAATCTTTATTTTCCTTTTAATGAGACAAAGCAGGCTACACCAAAGAAAAGCTTGTTTTATAACAACTGCACTCTTACATACATTATTTTACAATCATAGACTCCCTTTTTAGAACACCACACAAAACTATATTCAATGGCTTTCCTTTTTTTAAAAAAAAAAAAGTCCTAATTTTCTGGATTCCAACAGAGCTGGAACACATTTTGACTCGTGTACTTATTTGTTTTTCTCTCAAACTACTCATTGCTACTTTTCATCTTCCATTTGACAGGAACCTTTGACCTTTGACCTCTTAACCTAGGTGAATGGAATTCACAACAAAGATTAAAATTCCAAAGGAGGTACTCCTGGCACATCGATCCAGGTTCTGCTCTTAAGGAACATGCTTATCTCATCTTTAAAGTACTACGTTTCATCATAGAGTTTTTCTTAAGTCACATACAAAAACAGAAAGTCCATTATATACATCCGTTTGCCTGTATTGCGCATGTGTGTGCCTTGTGCACTTGATGGTGAGAGCATTTTGGACATTTTAAACTGGCCTTACAAGGTTTTCCTACCAGTGCAGTAAAGAGGGCCAAGGAGTTCTCTTCTTTGCAATGCACTCTAGTCATGCAGAAACTGTAGAGATCCTTTTAAAAAGAGAAAAACTGTTGGTCGGTTCAGTGGTTCAGCATCAAAGTCTCAGCATATTCTGTTGGAGTCCTTTGAGGCATGGTCCATCGTGCGTTTGTTTTTCTTTTAATTCCTCATTAAGCTTATTCCTATGGCAGTTTTGTTCAACAGCCACATGCTCTTGGCCAGTCCATGTCACTGGTTGATGCCTCAGAATTAAACAAAGGATTGGATTGGGAGTGGGTTTGAGGGCAGGGTGGGGATTCTGATGGGTCAGGCAGAAGGAGTTCATACAGGCCGGTCCACGGCATACTGGCAGGGGCTTAAGTTAGACACAGGGTTCTGCACAGCTGGATATGCAAAGTTGGCATGCTGTTTGGCTTTGAGCCGGAGGCTGGCCAGGCTGGAGTTACAGGTGTCTCTGTACATGTATGGGCTGGCTGTGGTGGCGTAAGGGCAGGCTGCTGCTGACACGGCCGCCGTGTTGAGTGTGGGGCTGTTCAGGTTGTTCAGATTCCCCAGGTTATTAAGGCCCGACCCTGGTACCCCTGTCACTGCTGAGGGTACCATGGATGTGGCCATGTTCATGGAGGGGATGGAGCTGGGTGGGGAGAACATGGGCTGGGAAGATAAGGGGCTGACATTCATAGAGTTGAAGAAGGGAAAACTTTTGGCTGACAGGGGGCTGCTGGCCAAACTCTTGGTGGCCCAGTTGTTGTAGGAGTAGCCAGAATACATGTCGTCATATGGCTGCATGAGTCCATTGAACTGAGCACCAAAGCCATTCTTACACAACTCAGCCTGCTGGTTTCTCTCCCGCTTTCTCCATTTTGCACGGCGGTTCTTAAACCATACCTGGATTAAAGGGTGAAGAGGAAAAAGGTCAAAACTACATAATGTAAATGTTTCATGTTTTAATTATTGTGAGATGCCTTCTTTAAATGTGACACTTTATTCAAATAAATACAAAAACACTTTATAAAGGTTATAATGTATTATAAAATAATAAAATAAAAATGTTTTTTAAAACAATAAATTTTTTTCAAACTGAGACATGGTGTACTCAAAATCTCTTTTTGAAATATTTCACTGCAAAATTACAAAAGTAAAAAAAAAGAACTATAAATTATCTGAATAAGAGAATTATAAATTATCAAACCGTATTAGCTTTGATATATTAAAATAAATTATGAGTTTCTGCTATGAGAAATGTCAGGAGAGAGCTTATTGCACATTCGTCAAATTTGAGATTCTATTTTTAGAGCATATAGGTGGATTAAAGCTTTAATTGCAAATTTTAAGAGAAAATATTGATTTTAGCTTTTCAAATCTGTTTTCTTAAGCATACACTGAGCTGAACTGTAGGAAAAATGAAAGATTAAAAATCCAATTGTCATTCATAACAAAACAGAATATTAGGAAATCCATCTAATGCTCACTAATGGATGATCTTTTCATGATATGCTTTTGTATCTCCTCTATCTGTCAGATTTGAAAAAGGGCAGATAAAAATATAATGAAATCTGTATCGATATTTAATGGATCGAGAGAAAAGGTGTACATGGCAAAGCTCATGTGTACTGTGGATATTTTGTGGTCATGTGTATGTTCAACAACATAATACAAGTTTATTTTAAGGCATAGGGAATCTCCTCCTCTTTAAAACATTCTCCTACTTTTCCAGTGACGCTTGTGTTTGGCAATAGTGTTTAAGGCCTCACAGAAATAACTGAATGTCAAATGTAAACTAGAAAGCCAGTGTGGCTCAAGTCTTAATTTAGATTCTTGGCTGTATAATAACAGATTCCCTGACCTATCTAATGCTATGGTATTTTCCTATGGCTAGAACATTCATATTCTTCATATGGTTAGAAAAGTTTTCCAAGTTAAAAAAATCATCAAAAATACTTTGATTATGTTGCAAAAGATCATAAAAACAGAAAGTGACATGTATTAATGAAAAGAAAATCATTTGTTGCAATTGAAACATCTCAAGGTATGTAGTGACAAGTAAAAGCATAAGACTAAGTTTTCCTTCTCTACCATGTGTGATCCAATAGCTAGGCCTTTAAAGAAAGCCTGGGTCAGCCGGGCTTTAGGTCAGGGTCATGATTTAGACTCTGAGAGTGTGTTAGGAACACATACTCATTCAATTGCATAAATCAATCTGACAGAAGAAGCATTTAAACTATGTGGCAGGAGTGAGTGTCCAGCTGGGATTAGTTGCATACATGCACAGTTCAGAAGGCCACTGATAGACATTAGGACAGGGGCAGCTCTAGCCCTGTTGTTCTTTCAAAATAACAACCAAGACTTCATGCTATGTGACCTTTCCTCTGTCCAGCATGAATTTGATCCATTAGATGTCAGGCAGGAAGAAAGGCAGCGACTGTACTGTCATCCATCAGGCCAGGAGCCCACCTGCCTTATACTCCAATAACCAGAACTGCTGGCTGTGGTTTGAAAGGAATAGCACTGAATTTGCACATGACTCATATGTTTTTACAGGAGCACAGCTGTATTACATCACATATTGTGATATAGTTGGAAATTACAAGGTGATTTCAGGTAAACTGAAACAGCATCATAGTGATATTTGCTTTTGATGAAATGACCTTAACGATTGTAGCATATTTCATAATGATATA
>JBBPDA010000145.1:17579465-17620077 GCA_037974385.1 Arnoldichthys spilopterus
ACTTCATAACGATATATATATATATATATATATATATATATATATATATTCTAGTTTAGGGATGTGTCCTGTTATTAATAACTACTACATCTATATCCATCTTAAAGACATGAAAACATAAAGGTTTGGTATGGATGCACCCCAACCATTAGAGTGAGTTCACTGAAAAAAGTTTACTTGATCCACATTATATAAAATGTCACAGTGCCACAATAACACAAGTTTGTCTTTCCATGTATGTTCTTCTGCCAATAACTGTACTGATGTAATAAACATGAAAAAAATTACACATTTGAATTCAGTCCATTTAGTCCATTCAGTCCTTTTAGAAAAGATGTAGACATTCAGTGCAGCTGTAGTTAAACCTTTTATCACTTGTAAAGTGATGATAAACTATTCTATTATGTTCTGTTCTATTCACATCCAAATGCAATCAATGAACTTATTATATTACCAGAACTCCACTGTCAAAATACTGTAAGTGGTAAACACCATTTTTAAAAGGTTGAATGCATGTTTAAAAAAACATGTACATATAGATATTCCCTTTATTTTAATGTTTTTTACTGTTGTTATTATGGTAAAATACTGTATGTCAGAGTAACTGTACTTAGTATAGTTCTATAATTTATAAACTATAATTTTGTGTAATTTTGATTTTTTTTTTGCAAGTAATTCGGCTGATTTTGTATGTCACATTATATTAAAAAACATGTTGAATTACAGTAAAATTTCAATTTAATAAAATGACTGTAAATGTACTGGCTTTTACCATCATTGAGAAAACAGAAATTTAATGTTAATTAATGGTTTTTTTTTGTCTGGCAGCAAAGACTTTTCTTTTTTTTCCAGTGTTGCTCATTGTTTTGCACTGCACATACCCGCACTCGTGCTTCTGTGAGATTTGTCCACACAGCGATCTCCTCTCGTGTGCTCATATCTGGGTAGCGGTTCCGCTGGAAGGTGGCCTCCAGTTCCTGGAGCTGCTGGCTGGTGAAATGCGTCCTCTGCCTGCGCTGCTTCTTCTTCAAAGAGCCATCCTCTGGGTTGGACTCATCTGTCTGATTTTGATGGGATTTTTCTGTATCTGCATAGAACCAGAAAACATATTGACATGATACATTTGCACTATAATGCCAGATTATCTGAATGCACCTTTTAAATGGAAATACTCCTGTGGAAAGAAAGTTAACACCAGATACACATTTTTGCATTAAAAAGGCAACTTCTGTCTGGGAAAATATTTTTCTTGTAAAACAGCCCACCGAAGCTAAAGAAGTAATGAGTGACAAAAAAGCAAGGTGAAAAGCAGGAACCAAACACCCTTTGTTATGTCTGGGGGGGAAATCCTCTCACAGTGGACCAGAGTTCTGCAAACTGAAGACCTCACAGAAGGGGCTAAATTAGCTGGCCATATAATCCCTGGATCAGGCATTAGTGACAGGGCAGGTTTGGAGCTGTTTGGCAAGGGCTTAACCATAGGAGCATTTCTAAATGATCAGCAGTCTTTCTAACACTTCACAGTGCCACCATTAACCAATATTACAGAATATTGGTTATATTTATATGCTAGAGGACAGATGCATTTTTAAATCCTGATTCCAATTTAAATCAGAATGTTGAGCATCCAAGATGTTCAGTATAAATAGATGTATGCCTTTCTTCCTTGGATAAAAGCAATAATAATCAACTTCCAATTCTAGAAAATACTAAAAATGTCTAAAGAATGAGTAATTTACACAATTTCACAATTTTAACAATAAGCATATTTCTAAATCCCAAATGGGGTTAGAAGTATGCTAAGGTTATATTTAATGTCCTGCCTCATCAGGACAATATGTTTGAAGATATATGTAGATTTATAAAGAAGACAAGCACTGATATGTATTCTCAGCCCCAAATTAGTGCTTACACTTTTAGTTTTGATGATTTCTGTTTGCTTTGATGCTGTTCACTGTTTTTACCTCTTCTGCCATTTTGATGAAAGCCTGTTGGCTTTCTCTGGTGTCTTGTTAAGCTAAGATTTATGAGTGGCCACCATATCCCTTCTTACATTTGGGTCCAATTAAATGTGATATCATCTGCTGCCCCATTCACTGTCATTCAGTTTGCAGCATTACAGGTAAAAGCTATCCCATACATTTGTGTTTGAAGTTTTTAGTATGCTGATATACTGGTAAAATTTCTTACTTAAATTTTTCCTACTTTTTTTTAACTTTTTGCACATTTTACAAAATGGCAGCTAGCTGTGAGATTTCTTTCCCGTGGGGGATTTTGTCACAATGTTTACTCAAAGTGATTATTCTTTCATTACAAGCAGTATAATATCTAATGAATGTCCTGTGTATGGATTTCAGTTTTAAAAAATCTTCCCCAAGTAAATAATCCAAGCAATATGGATCCTCTGTAGTATAATAACACCAGTCAAATGAATGTATTGACGTAATTATCACTGTAAAAAATAAGCTTTTTCAAAAGGTATAAGGCACCTTTTCAGCATAACTCTGTGTTCTGTTGAACATCTTGACCTTTTGTTGAACTGTAGTCTCTGTATTATATTCTTCCCATTTCATTATTTTCTAGGCTTTACTCTAAAACTCTTTTAGAAATGGAGAGGATCTCTCCAGTTCACTCCATAAACTCAAATGCACCCACCTTTCATGTCAGCCTCTTATCGCTGCTTGTGATTTATTTGTTTTCAAGGTCTAAAATCTATGGCATTTGATAACTGAAGTTTTCCAGCACAGATTCCTTTCCTTTATGTTTCTCTTTGGTCTTTCATAACAGGATTTGTGCTTGTGTTCCTCACAGATACCTACTAGTGGTAGGTATCTGTGATATTACAGCAACTATAATAGTGTAATGATGGTATAAATATACCATAATCATCATTATATAGCATATCAAAATTAGAGCTGAGATCCAGTGCATAGGAGCTGAAGAGAAAAATGCTGTTGGTTCAGTGCTGAGCTGAAACTTCTCTTCAATATGCTCAACTGCTCTCTTCAACCAAAAGCCTTCATTCCACAGGAGGAGAGTTTGAGAATGATGGTCAGTGTGAGAAGCCTATCTGTTTCTCACTTCTCAGCTGTTTAAACCTTTTGGAGCTAATCTCTAGGAGCTGCACTGGATCCCTTGAACGGGGCTTTAAAATGGAAGCAAGTTAATCATTTCAAGGAGCTAATATTAAATGTGCTTCAGCTTCCAGTTGGGCTGCACAGAGAGTGGAGCTTATTCCTTAAGTAGCCTATAGCTCCTTTCTAAAGCAGCATCTGCGATCAGTTACTGGCATGAACATCATCAGCTGCTCGCTGACTTCTCTGTGAAAGCCAAATGAAAGAGCTGTGATGTGCTTATCAGCTTTAGGGTTATCATAAGGGTCCCAAACACGTTCATATTCGTGTTTGAAGAGAACCAGCATTAATGTCTGCCATATGCAGGATGTCGTTATTATTAGGAACAGAAATGCTGGATAAAAAACAACAACAATAATAATCAGTGATGAAAATTCTTTTGCCTTTTCTTTAAATCTGTTACACAAACAGAATAACATGCAGCACTATAATCCACTCTCTCAGTGGGCTTCACACTGCACTTTAAAAAAACCTGCAAAAACAATGTAAAATTCCTGGCAGCAGGGGTGCCAAACAAAGGCTGTTCATTAACAGTAAAATTTGCTTTCTCAGTAATAGTATAAATTTGTAAAATTGCAGCCATACAATTTATTTAAAATACTGCATTTTACTGCAATTCAGCGGATTTAATTCCCCAAATCAGAAATGTAATACAATCAGTTACAATAAACATATAAGCTTGCTTTTAAACATCAAACTCTAACATTATAATTTATATGAGAACTGCACTAGCTATACTTATTCTATTGGACTGTAATAACAAGGACCATTTAAAATAAGGGGAATGACAGTGAAATAAAGAGGTTCATTTTTATATATATAATACATTACTATAAATTAAAAACAGCAGTGGTAAAAAGTATTTTATTTACATTTGTCTAATCACTTTTTTTCTTTCGTTTTTCTTACAATATTTTGACAGTGAAAGGTTCTTTTCCAGTGCAGGTTAGGGAACAGCCAAGTTTAACCAGCACACAGCCTGCACTTATGATCGTGCTGATGTGATTTGACGTCACTAAAATATCAGTTCGTTTTTCTAAAATAAAATACGGTGCTTTACACAATTATCGCCAAAGGAAACAAACTTAAAGGGTAAGACAGTAAAACATATTATTTGTATACATCTACTTGGCATGTTTTAATAGTAATAATTTTGTGAACCATTTTACACTGTAATTTGTGCAACAATATAACTTAAATAATAGTAAATTGATTAGGAGTAAGTGATTCGTTAAGTAATTAATTAAGTGATTAAGTAAAGCAGGTCAACTTCAACACCCTCAGTTTATTTAGGGCTGTTGATCTCTATACAGAAGCCCACTGCGCCATTGTATTTGGACTGGGGTCTGTGGGTTTGATGGAGACTCGGTGAGGACTGACCGCTGGTGTCCTGGCCTTTGCAGCTCTGGTCATGCTGAGGAGTCCCGGAGTCGGAAAGCGACAGCGCGGGGCTGCGGGCTTCGGCCTCCGTCAGCAGGTTAAAATCCATAACCCCCTCCAGCCTCTGTACACACACAAACAGACACACACACAGCGACGGCGTTAAAACACAAGCAGTAGATTAAATAAACAAACAAACAAGTGCGCATGACACTCCTGCAACAAATCGCAGCGCAGATGGAGAGATGGAGCTGCCTCATCTCCCTGTGAAAATTAGCTGTACATTTAGCTACAGCATGACATCCGCATCGCTGCCGCACTTCACTGTCCTCTAACATGATGTGCTGGTGGATGAGTGCGGCTGACCCTCTCTCTCTGCTTTACTCACCTCAAAGTAAAATTTTACACAAAGGCTCAATCCCAAACGGCTCCCTGCTCCCTGCAGTAGTGCACTTTGTAGGGATTTAAATACAGGCTCCTGCACATAAAGAGAGAGCCATTGGGGATTTAGCCGTGAGCCAGAAGAGCCGCGAGATACACTGCGCGGTGGCGGGTTTATCACTCATACGACGCGCTCTCCACGGAGCCGGGAGCAGGGAGTCGGGTCCGACTGAGCTCAATCCTCTCTTATGCACACACAGCACGAGACCACACTTAAAGCGCACACTCCGGGTGGACTGGGCAGAGATGCGGGCAGTGAGTGAGTGTGATGTGGTGCGCAGATCGCGAAGTGATGAAGTGAGAAATGAACTCTCAGCAGTGAAATAATAGCCGGAGCAGAAAGAGAAAGAGACATCAGCTTCTGCTTTCTGCTGGACTAAAGCATGGCGGACTGGAAAAACAGAAAAGTTTGCTAAAACATTAACTGTTTGATCCGGAACGGAAGTTCACTAATAGCCTTATGACGCGTACAGCTCTTGTACACACAACCGAATAAAATGCAGCCTTACACGTGTGTCCAGTGCCTGCTGATTCGCCATTGTATTTATTTATGTATCTATTATACAGTTTTATGTCCATTTTATACCATTTGATTTTTTGGTTTTGGTTTTGGTTTTTATCTCATTTTATCTGATATTTTGAGCCGTTTCTTCAGAGCGAAACGCGGACACGTGACGCCCCCGTCTTTAAATAGCAGTCTCGCGAGGAGCATCGCGGCCCGTAATAGAAGCTAAAATAACATGCCTTGTATTTACACAGCGGCAGTTAACACCTCTCACATGGACAGAAACGCTCCCTCAACGCCCCTCAGGACAGCGCCCGCGCGCTGAGTAAAGTGGGTTCTAAGCGCCTGGAGGCTGCCGGAGGGAGCGCGGGCCTTCGTTCTGCCCGGGTCAGCGCAGAGGAAATGAAACTTCGAGCCATGTAAAATTACTGACCTCACCTGCACACAGCCTCTCTCACCCTCACCCCCAAAAACCCCACCGCGAAGGGTCAGAGAAAGAACAAGGGCCTGAAGTGGCAGGACTCGGGTGACCTTGGCTCTGATTGGCTGCTTCTCATGGGGAGTCTGTGATGAGTCGCAGAAAACGTTTTTGGGTAAATTTCTCAACATACAGTGATTTTCCTCCGGCGACTCGCTCACACCGCTGCCTCACGGAGGACGAGAGGGGAGCACGCGCTCACACTCAGTAACTCAACCCAAACTCACTGACACAAGACGCCTCAGCACGTCCGAGTTCACGGCGGATTGTTCACAGTTTCTGCGTGATTAAATGGATAAAGTGATTGACAGTGGTGTGATGAGAGAGGGACAGTTCTAGAGCTCCAGAGTCGCTCGGAGTGGTGGTGATAAGAACGAGGCATCTGAAGAGTCTGCTGCCTCCAAAAGGCGCATTGAGTTCACGTGATCCAAACGTTTCAACCGGCGAATCAAACGCACGAGCACATTAACTGCTCAAAGAAACAAACCAGGAAAACAAATTGTGCTGATGTATCATATATTTTACTCAGGCGCCTTTTCAGTTTCGTGTGAATCCGAAGCAGAATTATTTCAAGGTTATGAGAAGCGACAGTTACAGATGTTTGATGCCTGAAACTTCCTTTAACCGAATTTTTCTGATTAGCTTAAAAATCGTTTTTAATCAAGTCACATCAAAAAGGTACACGTAGAGGGCATTTTTTTCAGGTTTACCACATTTTTTTTACTCATTATCAGAAGTGTAGAAAGTCTGCGTTGGTAAGTTTCTCTACAATGCAACATTTTACCTAAACCCCCACAAAAGTATTTTATTTATTTATATCCGTAAATAATGATGACCAATTCATACAGGAGTGGAATTTCCCTTTAAATGTACAGCTGTTAATCTGTATCGAGAAAGTCTATAACAAATTAAATAAAATGATAAAGAAAGCATTATTTTCTTATTTTATATTATTATTATTTTTAAATTTTTGTAAATATGTGAAAAGAAAAAATTGCATATGACTTTGGTATATATTTAAGCTATGGCTTTAGCATATATTAAATAACTGTATATTTTTTCAGCTCTCTATGTACATTTTGCACATTGTGTTTAAATTAAGCCAAGACTTAAAACTAACTGCAATGCGACGACAGCAGAACTCATTTTAGTCTAGGCTCAGGCTCAGAGATGTCTCTGATTTGTTAGATGCCTCGTAGAAATTCACAATAAACATTTCAGGAAATAACTGAGCTCAGTTTACTAGAGCATGATGCAAGCCCACATCAGCCAGTGTGTTCGCCTAAGAAAGTCAAAATTCCTGAGTACAAATACCAATAAAAATGCTAAACATGCCCCCATCCAAAACGTCTTTGCTGTTGAGCAACCTTCAGTAAACGCAAAATATGTTAAATTATGTGGATGTAAGCTGAATGATATGACTTCATCCTTCAACCCCCCATTGCTATGCATAGGGCTAAGATGATCTTAACATATCCACGTTTATTTGAATGAGGAATCATGTAGTGATCAGTATTCAGAAGGTGGACCCTCAGGGTGGAGATTAGCAGTGATGAGACCCTCAGAGATCGAAAAGCTATATCAACCCACTTTGCTTTTAGACAAAAAATAAAACGGCGTCTTCTAGCCTGAACATCAGATGATGGAATTGGTCTGTTTTTATTTAGAGAGATGCAAATCGTGTCTTTAATAATGAATAAAATGTGGTTTATGAGATACTGTCTATTAACCCTGAGGAACAATTTACCAGCATAAGCCTAGTCTACAGATGATTCTGGTGCGAGGAACCGTCACGGGAATTACAGTTTAGGCTGAACACAATGTATAAAATGTCTATTCAGATCTTCAGATTCCCATTGGAGGGGAAACTGTGGATTTTGGTATAGATATATCATGTGGGTGCTCAAAGGTGGGCTATTTTTCTAGAGCTCATGCCTGAAATTGCGTGTGTTAAATTGTATTCATGAGTTATTCTCTTCAGTTGTGCGCATGGATGGCATGTCCTGATCTCATTATCTGATCACAGTGAGAGAATATGTTGTGCTGAGCATTGATTGATGAACAGAATCAGCAGAAGAACTTCTCATGAAACAAGAGCCACCTATTATCTGTGATGAGTGAAACATCTAATAGGAATGCGTTTGGCACTGTCCGAGTAAAACACAACACACACACACCACCATGTCAGACACGTCCATTTAGACTCTCAGCCCTTCAAACGTAGCATAACAGAATAAAGTTCCACGATGTGGTTTTGGACACAGACAGTCTAAAAAACATCTTTTACTTATTACAGAACCTTTACAATATAAAGTTCCTTCAGCTTTAATAAAGATTTCTCACACTCACACATTATCTGGTTATTTACATTCATTATTTATTTATTACATTTATTCACATAAACTGCTTATTTACTTAGCCATGCATTGGTAGATTCTTTAGGGAACTAAACCTGGTTCTTCTAGGCATCACTCTTTTGATCCCTTTTTTGGCACATTAGCGTTATTAAGTACAGTATTAGCGCTGGATTTCAGACGGAGCGAGGGGCTGAGAAAGACTGACGAGGGGTCTCAAGAGAAATATTCAACGCACGAGGGGCTTTCGAACATGCTGAACACACTGTGTGAGCGCAGAGACTGAACCATTCTCCTGTCTTTGCTCTGGCTGCTGGATTTAGCAGGTGAGGCGCGCTGGTTATCGGCTGCGGAACAAGGTATGGCTGCCTCCCCCCAGAGGCGTAACACTCACATTGTAGCCACATTAACTCCCCTCAGACAGCGGAGCGAACAGCCTTCACTCCACTCCCGGGCTAGTTACACTAACGAGGAAGGTAATCTACTTTAAACCAACACACCTCTAAATTTAAATACCGACAACGTGCGAGACGAGGGGGGGGCATGTTTTTGACATGGGCTCACTTTATGTGTCAAAAAACATCACATTGTTTAGGGCCTACATTAAAATAAATTGAGAAAATGTGAATAACAAAAATAATATCCCCTGTAAAAATTGGAAGCAGTTGAAGTGTTTTTGAAGTTTGAAATGATATACAATGTTGGTTTTGTTTTCATAAACAATTTACTTTTAATATTACATTACTATTATTATTACTGAATATTATTGATTAAAAGTCTTTATTGTAATTTAGTAAATCCAGTTAGATTGTTCGTTTTCAAGTTAAGCATTTTTAGATTGAAATTACACACAATTTTTACAATATAGGAACAACATTTATAATAACATTAACAACAACTTTATTAATAATAATAATAATAATAATAATAATAATAATAATAATATCGCGAGAAAAATCTTCCCTGACTGAGGCTTTTGACTTGATGATCCAGTGTGAATCACGCGCCACACCACCTGCTATCCTGTACACCGAACTCCTGCCTGTATAATAGACTTGCGCAAGGCTGTTTGCGTCAAACTGTGCAGGACAGCCGTTCATCAGGACAACAAAGAGGAAAACGGGCTAAACTCTTAACAGGGTTACAATATCGGCAGGTGAAATACAGCATGCTGAACGAATATATACAAATCCTTAATATTAATCTTTCATTCGACATTATATATATATATATATATATAATGTCGATATATATATATGTATATGTCAAATAAGAGATAAGGACAGGGGCAGGGGAAACGGAGAAATCCTCTAATTTTTCAGGAGATTGGCCAGTCCATCTGTTGGCTGTGCAGGGGCAGACTGCGGCATTAGGCTGGGAATTATTCATAAACGCGTGCAGAATTAATTCCCGGGATTAAGACTTGATTAAGATGTGTGTCACTTTGCTGTCTGAGAACTTATTAAGGGCCCACTCGAGCTGGCGGCAGATGGAATTTCCATCCAATGTTTGTAGATGTTAATTTCTACTCTCCGTACATCCATTTGCATTCGACCGCATGTTAAAGCGCGCGCCCTTTTCTTCTGCTGCCGCTTCTCTTTTTCACTGCTCCGCAGATCCGTGTAGCAGCACACACACGGCCCCCAAGTGCTCCTCGTGCAGCAGCTCTGCTCGTGTTTATACACGCGCAATTAATCATCGGGCTTGAGCAGAAAACTGTGTTTTACTGACGAGCAGCGCAGACCCCAGGTCAGAAACACGGCCCCCGGTTATCGGTTACTTCACTGCGTGGGTCGCGACTGTAGCTGTGGGATTCGCTTTAACTGGGTCTGATTCTCTCTCTCTCTCTCTCTCTCTCTCTCTCTCTCGGGCCTGGCCTGTGACACACAGGGCTCAGAAAACTCCCGAGACCCAATCCAGGCCAGAGGTGATCTACACCAAGGTACTTACGAGACTAAAATAAACTTAATCTTACACAACTACACTGCAGTAAAATAAAACAAAAATACTAAAATACAACAAAACAAAAATAAAGTTATCAAATAAAATGAATAAAAGTAATAATATCACTTGCTTTTGAACAGTTCGGAAGCGCATTTTCTCGTGCGCATCTCTAAGGAGAAATATAAACTCTGATGTGTTAAATTACTATGAATTCCTCACTGCAGCGCGAGCACCCAGAAAACACGGGCTCGAGTAAAAAGAATTGAACACCCCGTTAAATACGAGCGCTTTAAAAACTATTTCACAAACATGTTCACTTACAGACATTTGACCAATAATTTAATAATAATAATAATTATAATAATTATAACAATACAGAATACAATTTTGATTTCCATTCTAATGTAAATATTAACCGATTCCCGCGAGGAATGTGTAATAATGACTGTTAACCGCAGTTTCTGTGGGTTTTCCCGGTTTCCCAGTGTTTGTTTAATTTCTGAGAATGCACAAAGCGAATGTATTACCCAAGTGAACGATTTAAAGCAGATGCTGTGTGTAGATCAGTTTTTCCACTCTCTCTCGGCTCCAGACTCGGCACCTGCCACCTATCAATTTGAGCATGTTCCGCAATTGTTTTTACTGAAATTCTACGCATTTACAACAATAGAGAGTAGAGCGGGAGGCACAGCGCCGTCATAACCACACAGCTGGAGACATAAGGACATGTGAAAGCTGTATTTCAGACTGATCAGTGTGATAATGGTCTGCGGAGTCTTCTGAGTGTGATTAACTGCACTCCCTGCATGAATGCTTTCTGAATGTGCTGCTGTCTGTGGTGTCTGTGTATGTTGTGCTCTCTGTGCTGTTTGTGTTAGTTGTGATGTCTGTACTGAATATGCTGTATGTGCTGGCTGTGGTATCTGTGCTGGCTGTGATGTCTGTGCTGTCTGTGGTATCTGTGCTGGCTGTGATGTCTGTGCTGTCTGTGGTATCTGTGCTGGCTGTAATGTCTGTACTGAATATGCTCTCTGTGTTGTCTGTGCTGATTGTGCTGGCTGTGGTGTCTGTGGTGTCTGTGTTGGTTGTGGTGTCTGTGCTGGCTGTGGTGTCTGTGTTGGTTGTGGTGTCTGTGCTGGCTGTGGTGTCTGTGTTAGTTGTGGTGTCTGTGGTGTCTATGGTGTCTGTGCTGTCAGTGCTGTCTCTGTTGATGTTAGGAGCTGAACCCAAAACCACGTCACTCATGTCCATTCAGCGCGCGGAGAATTTCCCAAAGACCATGTTTAAATTTAGCGCTGAAGCTTTTATAAACACAAATTGACATTTATTAAGCTGTAAAGTCGCGTGAATACACTTAAAGCGCCACGTAGCACCTGAAGGAAAATCGCAGGGTAATGTATGTAACGTATGAATTAAGTGCGTTTCATCCCGGAGCACCAGTGGCCTTCGTAACCGGATGTGTACAAGTTTAGCCGTAGACTGCTAGTCTGCTAACTGTGTAAACTCGCCTTCAGTGACTTTGTTTCAGGGCATTTTACTGGCAGCGGCGAGCTCACTTCGTTAAACTTGAAGTTCAGTCGCAGCCATGGAGAAGCTCCGGTGTCTGCTCTGCCTGTCCCGGGCTTTTAGTTCGCCCTCCTGCACATCGAGGGATGGGCTGGATGCGCTGCTGTTTCAGCGGCACGCTGTTACAGCTCCCCTCACGCTCATTGCACGCTACAGCAGAAGGAGCCCGTACCCGCGTCCGTGCCCGTGCCTGCGCCCGCGTCCGTGCCCGTGCCTGCGCCCGCGCCCGCGGTCAGTCAGTCCGCATCGCTTTAACCCCCCTGTGAAAAAGCATCACATCGGCTCTCTCTGCGCTCAACGCGGCTTCTACTTACATCAGACCCCGCTTGGGTGGAAGTAATCCCCGCAACACGCAACTTCGTCGTGGGTGAACTGCTGTCCTGAACTGATGTAGCCCCCAGCCGTCATGTAGAAAGTTCCGGGGACTGCAAAAAATGCCAAAAGCTCCCGATTCCTTCTCTCGCGTTTGTCTGTCATAAGGTATGCTGGTGAAGTGAAGACCTGATCCCCATGCAGAGGGGGGACTGACTTTATGCTAAATATCTTGTGCGACAGGTCCACGGTTGGAAAAGGACGGCCCACATCTCTCTCTCTCGCTCTCTCTCCCTCTCTTTCTCTCTCTCCCTCTCTCTCTCCCTTTCTCTCCCTCTCTCACACACACTCATCCAGCCACGTTTCGCGCTCTTACAAAGGGGATAGGCTATTAGAAGCAAAGCTGCCTGTTCACTAGACCAGCTTGATCTACTTTCAACAAATGCCTATTTGCCTCCCCGGTAGTCCTTGCACCGCTACCCCATAAAAAAAACATGCATTTATTTTTATTTTTTTATCTCTTCATGTTTCTTAAGTGTGGATGTGAAGTTGTGAACTAACTAATTGAACACAAACGCCAACTTTAAGACCCCCTAAATACACCTGATGATCCTAGCCCAAGAATTCCCAACTTAGCTCTTGGTCATCTGAGCTAGCACAGTTTGCTGATTTCTTGACCCTCCAGGACCTGATCTGAGGAACCTTGCCTATATCGGAAGCTCAATGGAGAGGGTTGGGGAACTGTACAATTGGCCTGCACAAAAGATTCGTCCTGTCTGCCCTTAAGGGCAATGGCCGAGCCATGAAAGCCTGCAAGACATTTATAACACATATGGGACTTGACCTGCTGCCTTGTGTTTAAGGATGTCAAAGGCTTCATCATAATGCCGCTGCTATCTTATAACCAAGCTTAGTTTCTCAGTTGACTGCACACTGTCATTCAGCCACAAGAGGCAAAATTCCTTTAAGCCTTGCAACTGGAAGCCAACATTTATTTTTTATTATTTTTGCATATCACCAGAAGATACATTCTACTCATTCATAGGATGCAGCAGTTGAAGTGAAAAGCACCTTTAAGCCATCCTACAAACACAGTTTCTCTAATAATAAAAAAAAGTTACGAAAAGATAATAATACATCCCTGTCCTCTGGGAAAAGGAATCTACCTTTAAATTTATTAAGGTATGCTTACATCATTGCACCTTCAGGACCACATTGTACATTTGAGGGTGCATTTGTTGTTTTTAGCTTGTGGAACTGAAATGAACTTGGAACAATTTGTCTGAACTTAATTTGAAAAAATCTTCAGAATGATTTTATAGGCCTGTTATTCTTTATTCAGAAATTCATTTAACCTGTTTATTATGAAATCATATTTAATAAAGCTGCCCATCTCCAGGTTTCTTCTTTAAAGGGTCAGTTTAAATTTTCCTGTGATTTTGGACGAGTTTATTGTATTATGTAAACATTAAACACAAACACTGTTAACGTTTTAAAATATTACTTCCACTCACCTTTCTACCCAGCTCAAACGTTGGATTTTAAACTATTTACTTTAAGTAAAATTGCTTTAAAATAGTATCCCCCATCTGATTTATTTATTATAGAACAAAACTGTCCTAAAAACAGACTTCTGCCAGCACAGAGCTCCCAACCTCTAGTTTAATAGACTACAGTGTATTTTAGTAGCATAACAATGTTTAACTCTGTTTCAAATTAGTGTAAAAAGCAAATAGAAACAGAATACAAACATTTACTAATTATTAATTTCAAAATGTACAAAGACAACATAATATATTTGAAATTGTTTTAAATTGTATGAAAAATATATGCTCATTTTGATCTAATGCCAGTTACATCACTTCTTCTTTTAACAACACTCTGTAAACCTTTTGGGTATTGAGTAGATCAGTTGCTGGAGTTTTGAAAGTAAAATATTCCATTCGTACCTCACTTAGGATTTCAGCTGTTCAGCAGTTGAGGGTATAATTTGTCATATTTTTCATTTTGTTTCAGGCACCAAATGTTTTCAGACTCTTGGAACTATGCTGGTTTACTTAATGCAGAAATTGGTTGTCTGTTGTCTGAATGGCAGCATATGTTGCCCCAAAACCTTTATATATTGTCCAGCATTAATAATGCCTTCCCAGATGTGCATGCTACCTGAGCCATTTGCATTAATGCACCCCGTACCATCACAGATGCTAGCTTTTGAAATGTGCACTGATAACAAGCCAAATGGTCCTTCCCCTCTTTAGCCCAGCTCAATTTTTTATTCATTAGATCACAGGACAGTTTCCACTTTGCCTCTGTTCATCTTAAATGAGCTCAGGCCCAAAGAAGGTGGCAGCATTATATAAGTTTTAACTTGTATTTATGGATGCAATGACAAACTGTGTCCACAGACTGCTGCAGATTATAAAACCCCCAATTTATCTGTAACTTAGAAGAATGTTATGCTTAATTGCTGTGCTGTTTGCCCTATTTGTTTTATTTAAAAGTAATTATGGGTTTACATGATTTGCAAATTATTGCATTTCGTTTTTATTTACATTTTACAGAGCATTTCATTGTTTTTTTGAAACGAGTTTGTACAATGTATCCTTGAAATAATGTTAGCAGTTTATTAAGAGGTGCACAGATTTGATGCCAAAGGGGCATTGTCCAGCGTGGTTTGGGGATTTCTTTGCTGGAAAACACCTAGTTCAACTCATCTGTATAACTTCTATGTTTAATGGGTATATAACTCTAAGCCTAGGGGATGATCAGTAATTTTCTATTGATAAATAATAATTAATTAATTAATTCAGTTATTCATTTCTTTTTAATTCTCACTTTTATCACAAAGAGCTGCTGCTATACACTTGTCACACTGGCTATTGTCCAATATATGTACTTACAAACAGTTGACAATTCAAAGGAAAAAACAATAGAAAATGTTTCTAAGGTGTTTGTGCACAACATGTTGCCAGGAAAGTTTCAGTGCAACTTATCATAGATTCTGCAAGTGTCTGGAAATGTACTGGAGAGATGGAACACCAAAGTTAGCATGGATTTCCCTCAACTGATGTTTTGATGATGGAGCTGTAGAACTTTTTACACATCTGTCCAGTCTCTCACTTAGACGTCTACTGGGCTGAGGTCTAGTGATTGTAAAGAAAATAGATTCACATTATTTGATTCTCAGCAAAACATTCATTGTCTCCACATGCCCTCTATGGGGCCAAGTGAACCCAAACAGCATAACAGATTAACCTGACCACCCAACTGTAGGGGGTCAAGCCTACCCTTTAATTAGTGCAGGTCACACATGCATTTGCTCACTTTAAACTCACATCAGTTACACCAGCATTTGATTTGTATGCTCAGATGAAGACAAAATTCAAGTGGTATACACACACTAGACAGGATTACAGATTATTCAGATTATTATGATGACTAGAAATAACTGTAATTTAAGCACAATTTTAGATCATACCAAGCTTAATGTTTTCTGATGGCCTGGAATATACGACTATGCAGTTGTTACATGTATAATATGTAACATTTACTTTCTTCTTAGAGCTTGTTTACCTGGTAGATCCATAACTGTGTACCGGTTTCTGGTGCACTGTCTTTGTTGTTAAAAATGCACTTGATGTTGTCATGTGTGTTGTTTTTGTGGTCCTTTGTTTCATGTAGTACAGTGCTAACTGTATATTGTTAAAATGACAATAAAAGCCATCTTGACTGGACTTGACTTGACATCAGGACTGTAAAATTGAAGACTGACCAGGGGGTATTTCACAATGAAGGATTTCCCAGTCATCCAGATACCCAAGTAAAGCATTGTCCAATGTGAGTGTCCCTCAGACCCTTTCTTATTAGACAGGCTTTGGCTTAAGTAAGGAGTTCTCAAATCCAGACCTTGGATCCAGATTCCGGTCCTGGATTTTGTAATCACCAGTAGATGTGACACTAGGCGACCAGTCAATTATATCAACAGTTCAGTAATTACTAGTGATTCCAAAATCCAGGAGAGGAATATAGATTCAAGGTCCAGATTTGAGAACCCCTGGCTTAAATTATCCCTAAAGTGTGAAATCCTGCTTAATCCCTACACGCCCCCAGGCCTCGCCCCAGTCCCCGCCCACGGTTCGCTTGACCGAGCCTCGTAGGTCACGTGTGAGAGGAAAACAAGGATGACGTCAGAGCGGTAGCGCGTGTCGCCATTAATGCAGTTCAACCAACCTTGACTGGGTTCCCTGGTATTTTGCACTTGACCCGCCTTATATTTGACTCAGGATATTGCAGCGCAGTTACCGACAAAGTCATGTATGAAACTGTCTGGGCTTCCCTCTCAGATTCACACGTATACGAGCTCTGGGAACACACGAGCTGAAGCACTCCTGTTTTAAACAGTGAGGTTCTCGGCTGCGGGGAGCAGAGTCTGCAGGCGATTGGCTGCAGTGTGTGTCACTTCAGATGAAAACAAGTTCGTGTGCGCGCCGCGCTTTTCCACGTCAGTAAGTTTACAGTGGGCGCCTCTCGTTCAACACAGCGAGATTATTTACAACCCGCAACAGCCCTGATACAAATGAGCATGACGTGAAATTGCTAAAAGGAGGATAGGTCATTTAATGGGCGCATATAGTGTCGTTTCTTTCATGTACAGTGTAGCAAAAATAAACATACATTTAGTCTTTATCAGCCTGGTAGCCTGCTAGCTGTTTAGCTAGCTAGCCACATCATTGGAAAACGTACTCAACGCCATTTTGGATTCGCATCCCTTCAGGTATGGGCTTTTCTACCCAAACTGGCAGCTTCGTGTAGTTCTATAAGTTCATATTTGACGTGCGGAGTTAGTCCCTGGAGTTTTCATCGGGAACACCGCTGTATTTCGCTGTCTTTCGCTGTCTGTGTGATACCAGGGACAACTTCGCAGCTAATTGCCTGTCGGTAGCAAGCGAGAATGAACTCTCCCAACCTGTAATCCCGACAGCAAAAATAATGCAACGAGCACTGCAAATTCTTCAATGAATATTATCAAACATGGGGACTATAGTTATAAGGCCGGGAAATGCTTGTGCGACCCAATCCTGCTTAAAATTTCAGCTGTCAAAACAGGCCTGTTGAGCTGCAGCTGGCTAGCTACACTTAAAGCTACACTTAAAGCTAACTGGCTTGGTGTGTCAGTCTCTTAAAACAGTCCCTTAAAGCTCGTCCTACTGTTGCCATAAATAAGTGTTCTTCGTGAGATGTTTGTGCTTCTTTCTCGTATTGCTCAGCCGGAGAAGTCAGTTGATAGCTGGATATCATGCTTATGTTGCTACATTGTCAGCACACTGACGTATAATCTCAAAGGTCATGATTTATTGAATTGGATGTTGTAGATTAAGATTGGAGCTTAAAAAACACAATTTTGCTGTTCAGGATCACTATTAAAATGTCGCATATAATGCAAATTTTTATGGAGATGCCTGAGTGTTTGATTTTTGCCTAAAAAAGCAGGACAATTATTGATATACTCTTTATTCTAATTAATAAACCTCTCTTTGATTGTTTAATGTACTTCAGTTATTGCAGTAATAAGCACATGGAAAATGTCTGTAGGTCAAACCGGTGAAGACTGTGCTTAAGTATCTGTGAAGCTAATACTCCTTAGTCATCCAAATCCATTCCACCCTGCGCAAAATGCAAACTTTTGCAGTCTATACATTTTTGCTTCTAGTTACATTGTGGTTCTTCTTTGTCTTAATATCTTCATATAGAAGGATTATGAAACCTATGCTGCCAATAAGGTTAATCCAGACAACTTGAGATATGTAAATGTAAAAAACATCTTCATATTATACGAATGTCTGCTCTAAGTACTGCAAATATTTTGCAGAGGATAAAACTACACTTTGATAGTGGAGAAAGTTAATGTAGATTAATGGAGAAATTTGTCGTATGTAAATGGTGGTTTTTCTCCGTATGTGGCTCATGAAAGAAAAATAATAAAGTGTTTTACTGTTGGGTTTGTTTAGTCATACTTTTATATACTTAACTAAAAATTAGACCTTGTCCCAAAATTTAGTAGCTTCTCAAGAGAGAGTAAGTAATCTTGCTGATTTGAGTGAAATGTATCTGATCAGTAGACCGTGACACTGTGCTCCAGTGTGAAAACAGTGTGCAGGGCTGATTAAAACATTTTTGCAATTGCTTGCACATTGTCTAACACTGCTCTTTTTATCTCTAGGTTCACTATGGTGGACAAGAACATATACATTGTTCAAGGAGAGATTTCAACTGTAGTTGGTGCTATCAAGAGAAACTCTAGATGGAGTACCCATACTCCGCTGGTAAGTTATACTGAATTGTATAGAATTAAAAAAAATCCATTTGTTTCAAATTCATTTTGAAAATATTGAACATTTAGACATTTTATGCCATATGTAATCAAAAGAAGGAGCTATTTTTAAAAGGACTAAACAATTGTGTCAACTGTGAGTCATTTATCTTTAAAGTTCTCTAAAATGATCCTGTGTTCTTGTTCACTATAAACAAGGAATATAAAGAGAGAATTTCCAATGATGCTGTAATATGGTTAATGGTGCAATCTGTGTAGAGATGTTTTAGCTTTGAAAAACAAAATGTTAGCATCAAACATGTCTACCTAATAATAGTTTTAACATTGAGCTTTGAGAGTAGCCCTCCCCATAGTTTCATAAACATCACAAGGGCTGTACAATATTGGAAAAGACTGACACTTTTTAGTTTTCTGTGATATCTTGCGATATTAATAAATTGCTTGGTAACTGATGTCACTGTGCAATGCAGTAAGAGCAGGAACCCACATATTGTGACAACAAACCAAAACCAACAACATAGCAAGACATGTACAGCAATCTACCCTATCATAATATATATAAATTCACTTTGTTTATAAATAAAGCATTAAACAATGTTCAGTATACAACATTTTCATGATGTTTGCACTTCATGTTTGATTTCATTTGACTGAATGTATATGACGTCCTGCGATGTAATTATTGCGAATGTGTATGTGTGATGAGGATGCAAAAATGTATCGTGCAGCCATTAATCACCACCCTCCAGATATTGTGTGTCTGAATTATACAGGTTTCACTTCCAGTTACTACTAATTTAGTACCACTTTCATAGCCACTGCAGATATGTTGTTTTGTTAGTTTTCCCTTTGATAAACAACAGATGTAATGCTTGGGGATGATTGTGATCATTATTTACAAAATGGCCAATTTCATTGATATTTTACCAAACTCTAGCTCTAGAATGGTATATAGTAAGATTGTCAGTCATTGTCTGTTTTTCTTAAACTGCACCAGAGCTGCGACTTGTGGATTGAAGCCACAGTCACACTAGAAATTTGGAGTTCTTATTACCTTGTAAGATGTGTCCAAAAATGGACTGAAAGGTTAAATTAGAAAAAGAATCTTTATTTTTGAGCAGTTGGAAGCTAGCTGACTAGTTAGTAGTAAACAAGTTAAGTATAAATAAAATGCAAGTAGTATAAATTAAATATTGTTGTATTATAAATTGTAAACCTATATAATTAAGATGCATATTAGGATGCACAGTGTAGCAAATCTCAATGAAATGAATGCACTTTTGCACAGGCTAGTTTGACTAGAATTTCAAACTTCAGTGAAGTGAAAGTGATTTGTCTTTCTGTTTCTTTTTCCATAGGATGAAGAGCAAGACCCCCTTCTCAATAGCTTCAGTCAGCTGAAGGACATCCTCAATAATATCAAAGGTACAAGTTATTAATTACAATTCCAGTTCCAAAACAATTTTGAAATGCTGCAAATTGTTAGTCTTGTATTTAACTCAAAACAGCACAAAGGCAAAATCAAATGCTAAAAAAGGAATTGTATTGGTTTTGGAATTTGGTGCCAACAAAAGGTTTAAAAAATGTTTACCAAGAGAATGTTTACAACTGTGTTGCATTCCCTCTTCTTTTAACAATCCCATAAACATTTGGGAAATGAAACTAATTGGTGGAATCTGGATGGCAGCATACACTCACAGGCCACTTTATTAGATACACCTGTTCAATTGTTTAACACAAATAGCTAATCAGCCAATCACATGGCAGGAACTCAGTGGATTTAGACATCCAGACGTGGTGAAGACAAGTTGCTGAAGTTCAAACTGAGCATCAACGTGGGGAAGAAGGGGGATTTGAATGACTTTGAACGCGGCATGGTTGTTGGTGCCAGAAGGGCTGGTCTAAGTTTTTTTTAAACTGCTGATGTACTGGGATTTTCATGCACAACCATCTCTAGGGTTTACAGAGAATGGTCAGAATAAGAGAATTTCTAGAGAGTGGCAGTTGTGTGGACAAAAATGCCTTGTTGATGTCAGAGGTCAGAAGAGAATGAGCAGAGTGGTTCGAAATGATAGAAGTGCAACAGTAGCTCAAATAACCACTCCTTACAACCAATGTATGCAAAATACCATCTCTGAACACACAACATGTCAAACCTTGAAGCAGATACAGCAACAGAACACGACACAGGGTGCCAATCCTGTCATCCCACAACAGGTAACCGAGGCTACGATTTGCACAAGCTCACCAAAATTGGACAATGCAACATAGAAAACACATTTCCTGGTCTGATTAGTCTCGAAGTCTGCTGCAACATTCAGATGGTAGGGTCAGAATTTGGCGTAAACAACATGAAAGCATGGATCCATCCTGACTTGTGTCAGCAGTTCAGACTGGTGCTGGTGGTGTAATGGTGTGGGGGACATTTTTCATGGCTTCTGATGGCTACTTCCAACAGGATAATACACCATATCACAAAGCTCACATCATCTCAGATTGATTTCTTGAACATGACACTGAGATCAATGACCTCCAGAGTCACCAGATCTCAATCCAATAGATCATCTTTGGGGTGTGGTGGAACAGGGAATTTGAATCATGGATGTGCACCTGACAAACCTACAGCAACTGCATGATGCTGTGATGTCTGAGGAATGTTTACAACACCTAGTTGAATCTATTAATTAAGAATTAAGGCAGTTCTGAAGGCAAAAGGGGGTCCAACCCGGTACTAGCAGGGTGTACCTAATAAAGTGGCTGGTGAGTGTACGTTTCTTCAAAAACTTTTATTTATTTTTTAATGTTAATGGTCCCTTCTTAGATCTGTGCTTAATAATGCACCACAACATCACTTATGATGCCTTTTGAAATATGCACTACTAATAAGCTAGATGGTCCCTCTCCTCTTTAGGTCAGAGGATGCTGCAACTGTGTTTTTTTAAAGTTGTTCTTAAATTGTTGCTCCATTTGCCTACACCTCCCTGTCTATACTTATGCGAGACGCTACCTTAGATGTTCTTTTTATACTGAACCATGTTACAGACTTATTGCCAGTTAACCTAATTAGTTGTGAAATGTACCACTTTTAAATGTGTTTCTGACATGAAATTTAAATAGCATATTCATAAAAAAAAGCAAAATCTCAGTTTCAACATTTATATGTAATCCTTTGATTTGCAAATAATCACATTCTGTTTTTAATTACACTGTAAATCAAAAAAAGTTTTTTTTCAATTTTTTTGAATTTATGTTGTTTTGAAGTTTTGGCTATACCATGCCATGCTACTAGAACAGTGTTATATAAAATAACAAAGGTAAGTAGTAAAGTAAATTGACCAAAAAAACTTTTTTGCTGAAAACACAGTGATCAAAATTAGAGAGCGTCAATGACTAGCATGAAAGATTGAAACTAATCAAAAATTAATAGAAAGTGTACAGGCCGATTTGAATGACTTCAGCACATCTGCGGCCACAGGACATTACCAGTCTCTCTGACAGCTCTGGTGTGATTTTGGTCCACTCTTCTTGCAATCTCCACAGTTCAGTGATCGTAGTGGGTGTCTTAATCATGGATTTTCCAGAAATTTTCTATTGTGGTTAGATCAGGACTCTGAGCTTGCCATTTCATAATTTCAGTGTTTTCTGTTTGAAGGAACTGCTTTACCCATTTTACTGTGTAACGGGGGGTATTGTCCTGCATGAAAATTGCTGGCTGATTGGGTGATGAATGCAGGGATAGAACCACATGTTGAAGTTTTTGATAAGAGGGCATTATGGTTAGGACGCTGCCTTTGGGACCTGAAGGTTGCAGGTTTGAGTCCCGGCCTGTGCACTATTGAGGTACCCTTGAGCAAGGTACCTTCCCACTACACTGCTCCCCGGGCGCTGTTGGTAGCTGCCCGTTGCTCCACGTGTGCACGTGTGATGGGTTAAATGCAAAGGTCCCACTTCGTTGTGGTGCTTGAGTGTGTTCACAATGACAGTCACTTTCACTTTATAAACCATGATGCTTCCCTCTCCACCTTTCACTTACTTCTTATCCCAGTTTGAAGACAAACATGTTTACCCAAATAAATTAAACTTCGTTTCATCACTAAAGTGAACTTTAGACCAGTTCTCCTCCGTCCACACAACATGCTCCCTGGCAAAGCCTAGTCAAACCTTCTGATTCTTCCTGCTTATAAGAGGTTTGGTCACTGCAGAGTAGGCTGTCAATCCAAATGCTCTTAAACTTTGAGACTCTGTATGACGAGACAGATCCTTACCCTGTTTAGTGCTGAATTGGTGAGCAAATCCAGCAGCAGTGTTGAAATGATTCCCCATTGACATTCTCAACATTATCCTGTTCTCTCTTGCATTTGTCTTTTGTGGACTGCCAGCCTTCTTGGGGGACTTGAATGAGTTTGTGATAATGTAAAAGTGCAATATTCCAGAAATCACAACCGACTTCTCTTGCCATGGCTGATTGTTTCAAACCTTTGGCCTTCATCTGGACAACCTGCTGCCGGAGGGTTTCAGTCACTTTGGAATGGCTCAATATCTTGATAACTGGAAAGTTAGGCTGCCAGTTAAATAGGGTTTGTCAGATAATTAAGGAAATTGTCAGCTGCCAGATTAACACCAATAACTGGGAGATATCTGAAACTGTTCTCTAATTTTTATGTGTTCTTTTTCAAATATCTAATTTAGGTTTATTATACTGTGCTTCTGGATTTATGTAATAAATCTATTGGATAATTTCCAATTAACTATGTAGTGACCTTGACATTTAGGAAATTGTAGGTTCTTCTCTAATTTTGATCACCAGAACCAGGTTGTACATTTCCAATATTTAACCTATTAATTAAATTCTTACCATCTTGCCATATAACTTATTGTGAGTGTACAGCCTTGCTAACATGTACATAGATGGTTTGGGGAACCCTTTAGATTTTTCTGTACTTCTGCATATTGACGTAATCAGATTTTTCTAAAAGTAGATGGAGACCCATTTCAACAAATAAGGCAAAAATACTATACTTCACAATTTATTCATTGAGGAAATGGCTTATATTACATATTTCAGTGGCAAATGTATGCTAGCTTTCGCTTTCAATATCACTGGCACCATCTGGCCATTATGGGCAACACCTGCAAGTAAATCTTTCCAGTAACTTGAAGTCTTGTAGTCTTGAATTTTCTCCATTTGTACACAACCTATCTGACTCTCAGTTGGGGGTCAGCTTATTGGAGATGGTTTTGTAACCTCTTCCAGCCTGATGAGCATCAGCTTTTTTTTTTCCTCAGGTCCTCTGTGCCATTGTGCACTTCCACAGATGTATTCTGAGAATTGGACTTCTTTAATTGCCCACTAACGCCAGATGACATCCCATTTGATTAAAAACACACACAAAAATGCACACATTTTGCTTTTAAATTAGCTGCAAATTATGGAGTTTCACTTACTTTTGTCACTTATATGTAATTTTGGAACATTTTCTTCAGTAAATATCAAATTGCAGTATTTTTGTCTCATTCATTAGGGGTCTCTATCTACTTTTAGGACTTTTAGAATGTTTTCATTATGTCATTTGTACACAGAAAATTCCAAAGAGCAGTAGTGATATACGAAGAATAATGAGTTTATCATAAGTTGTGACATTTTTGCTTTGCAATTTGAGTGTCCACTTTGTATAGGCTTTTATTGGTGGTGCACTTCTTAAGTAGGCTTGAGTTATGCAAGACTTTCTAATTTAGCTAAGCAAAGACTAACTCCCCCCACCTCCACCCCTTTGCTAAAAACGTATTTAAGCAGGTGTGCAAAATATCCTCTGAGAAAAGGGATGGCATTTTCAACTTAGTCAATATTATCTGTAGTGTTTTCTTGTTGGACTTTTTACTCCAGCTCATGATTTTAGTAGGTCCCATGGAAACTCCATCTTTGTTTGTTCATTTAGTTATCTAAATGCCTCATAATGAACAGGCCTGCCAAAGTAAATGTTATGCAGTTTTGTGCAAGTGTTCCTCTATTTAATATAATAAATTCTCTCTTACTATAAATTTATTGATCTGAAAGGACTACACTCTTGGTTTTGTAATGGTTCAGAAATTGAGTTTTGTGACATAGTCTTGGTCTCTGACCACTTTATGTTTACAACCTGTTTTTTATTTAATAAAGTGGTGATAAACTTATTTCAGCAGGAAGTTTTAAAACAGTCAGAAACTGTTGATCGGTAACCGTAACCATCAGGACATATAGCTTTGAAGCATTACTTATTCCAGTTATCTTTTCTATTCCTAGTGCAATCAAATAACAGCTTCTCATAAGTTATAATAAAAGTTATAAAACTTTAAATTAGAAGGCTTGTCATGATTTCAGGATTTGCCTTTCTGATAACATTTCTTTCAGTTCGAATTTTTTAAAACATATGAAGCAGAATTTAGTACAAACCCCATTTCTTTTGTTTGGACTATTGTCAGTAAATGAAATGTTAACGTGAATTACCACATGAAAGGTTTTTATTCTTAAATTTATTTGTTTTCCTTACAAACTCCATTCTATTTTGTAAATTTACAGAAATTTTGAATTTGATGGCTGTAACACCAAACAAGTTAGGACAGTGACAGGTTTACTGTTGCCAAACATTTTCAATAGTAGAAATATCTGGTCTGCTCACAGACTAATTAAGCCCACACATACTGTGTCTATGAAGTCATGCTGTTGTAACCTGTGCAGAATGTGGTGTAATTGTCCTGCTGAAATACGTGTAGAAGTCCTGTGAAGAGACATCACCTTGATGAGAAAATGTCTCTCTAAAATTTAAATATACACTTCAAAGTATATGGTACCTTCAAATACATGCAGCTCACCCATTCAATCACCGATGCTAGCTTTTGCACCTTTCACTGATTATAATCTGTATAGTTATTTTCATCTTTGGGACATAGAACTCAGTGCTTGTTTTTTCTGTTTTTGCATAGTTGAATTTGGCTTCCTCATTGTGAGATACAGTTTTAAGTTAAATTTCTTAATGCGGCGATGGCCTGTGTTAAGTGACCGTGGTTTACTGAAGTACTCCTGAGGCTATATTTGTCACATTAGCATGACTGTTAGGCAGTACTGCTTGAGGGCTAGATCATGTGCATTCAACAGTGGTTTCTGACATTGCCAAGTTTGTTTGTGCCTTTGACAAAAAAATTATAGGTATGTAGTTTCCATTTAACAGCTGCCGAAATTGCTTATTTACTGATATGTGACAAACAAAAGGCTACACGGCCTTGATCACAAACTTTAGTTAATTAGAGATTTTTATTTTTATTAAAATATTTTATTTTTTTTATCTTGGCCATGTGTTTTTAGAATTATTTTGGCAATTTTACTAAATGCAAAGGAAAGTAATGTCCCATCTATATCTCACATTGCATCACTAGAAAAATAACATTGGTAGCAATCTTATTTCAAACCAATTGCTTTGTGAGGTGATTTGTATTAAAATTTGGAGATTAAATTTCATATCCTACAGCGGTGCATAAAGGTGAGCGCCATTTTACAATTTTCTTTATTTCTGCAGACATAAATAATTAAAACATAAAACATACAACATTTTCACAGAAGTCCTAAAACATGGAGAAAGAGAAAAACAAAGAGAACTCGATTAACAAATGAAACAAAATATACCTGACAAATTATTCAATATTTTAATCAACTGTGTTCATTCATCCGCAGTTATGAGTAGGTGCCCTGTTTTATTTATTTTTTTAAATCTATAAACGTGTGGTCTCCAGAACAAATGTATGTTAATGTGCATCATGGCACAAACAAAAGAAAAGTCTAAAGACCTTAGACCTGTTTATGCTCATTGGGTTGGAAAAGGTTACAAAACAAATCAAAGTTCTGACTTTAACCTAGTAGAAATGTTGTGGCTGTATCTGAAGTGGACAGGTCATGTGAAGAAACCTCCAACAGCCCACAGTTATTGGTGCTCAAAACGGTCACATCGGACCAAACACAAAGATTCTCTTATTTTTTACAGATATCCAATATTGAATCTTTGCCTCAATACATAAAGTCCCAAGTATGTATTTTTGTCAAATTTATTTTGTTGGGTTTGTTTTTTTTTCTTTTAGGCATGAGTAGGGCCATGTTTTAGGGCCTGCTTCTAGCACATCAACTTAAAGAACTGACTGTTCACTTACTGTCTAATATATCCCACCCCACTGGCAGGTGCCATTGTAATGAAATAGCTAGTCAATGTTATTCACTTTACCGGGCAGTGGTGTTAATATTATGGCGAATTGGTGTATATTTTTTTTGCAGGAAGCAGAAGTAGTTGGATCAAACTAGCCAATCACAATGAGACATTGTTATAAGGAGTTTCACTGAAATGATCCCGTTCTTCCTAAAAAGGTGTTAACTCTGTTCACTTGTTACATTTAATTTTGTGTTCTTTAAACCAAACCTTTGGTATATTATTGGCTATTTTATAGTGAGTGATTGTCATTGTGAATATACCACAGCACACAGTACACCACAACAAAATGTGACCTCTCCATTTAACCCATCCATGTACAAGCCGTGGGTAGCTGACGTGAGCAGTGCTTGGGGATGGTACCTTGCTCACAGGTACCTCAGTGGTACTTGTACCAGTCTGAGATTTGAACTGGTGAACTTTAGGTCACAGGGGCGACTCCCTAATCATTACACCACCACTGCCCCACAATGTATTACCTGGCAGGGGAGACACCATGATCCCAAAGGTTATTCATCCTAGGTGAGGCTAGGACCTTGCACATCAGTCATGCTGACCCTTGCGAGTTGTTCAAATTTTGGAGTCTCGACTACATAATCTCTAGTATCTATGTATAAGTATAAATTGGAGCAATTCAGCAGTTAATGAGCAGTAAAAAGCGTTATGGCAGTTGGTTCTGAAATTCATCACCATCTGGCACAGGGTTTGATATACAGTGCTTAGCAAATCCTTCAGCAAGGCCTTATACATACGTACCTGCGCACCCCTTAGCTAAAATAGCAACCGGTTGGGGATGATAAAGTAATAAACTTAATATGTTGAACTGCTGTGGTCCTTCCGGACTAAATTTCAAGGCTGGATTTTAAGGGTTAGGCAAACAGAAGTGTGTTTAAGTGATTTTTTTTTGCTTGCATGTGTTCTGAATGGGATTGCCCTTCCAATACAGTGCCATCTACAGTTTCAGGTTTACCCAACATCATTAAACCCAGTTAAGTAACCCACCATATATCTGAAAGTCACAGTCAGCATGTGTTTATTAAATCTGATATGACGGTGGGTGGTTAATGAAATCACCTATTCTGGGGACAACTATGGTCCTGGGGACTGGTCTTTGGCACAGTTAAGTATTTCCCCTGCTTAAACTGGCAATTAACAGGTAAGTTGAATCAATTGTTTTTGGGCAGGGAACTGTAAAGGACTCTGACCCTCTAGCTCAGTGGTCAGTTTTGGTCATCTTCTCTGTTCCAAGCAGGAGTAAGAGAGAAGAGACTTCAAGAGCTGAAATGAGCCTGTGGGATGAGTGTGCAAAGGAAGTTCTCTCCTGCGCTCTCTCTCTCTCTCTCTCTCTTTCACACTCTC
Organism: Arnoldichthys spilopterus; assembly: GCA_037974385.1. Classification (NCBI taxonomy): domain Eukaryota; kingdom Metazoa; phylum Chordata; class Actinopteri; order Characiformes; family Lepidarchidae; genus Arnoldichthys; species Arnoldichthys spilopterus. The sequence continues at coordinate 17,607,498 of JBBPDA010000145.1, forward strand.
TCTCGGGAGTAGTTTTAGATGGACAGGAGCGGCTGTGTCTTGAGCCTGAAAGGAATCTGCCATGCTTTTTCACTTTGAATTGGCCAACCCCCCTCCACTGCCAAGTACTGCACATACACTGAGTTACTGGTTCATAGTTTTTTTTTTTTAGAAAGGGAAGTTGTGAGTAATCAACATATTCAGGGTGAATTAAAGCTGTTGGTCAAAGATGACATTCCTTTAAATTTGAATATTTTATCTTGTGTGTAATCCATTCTTTAAGAATAATGGACATAGGCTTATCTGTTTAGAGAACGTTAACTTTCTTATGGCTTCTTAGGGCTTGAATCTGATCTGATCTGGATCTGAATCGGACTTATTGTGACTGCTTGACTTTGCATTTGTAGTATTGTCCTGGTTTGAGAGGAAAGTCAACATATTGCACAATTGCCTCAATCTCAGAGTGTTGCATACTTTTGTTTTTGTTTTTAAAGACTACTGATGTTCATAGTCTGTTAAATGATCTGTTTTTAAGCCAGTTCTTTGTTCACAGCCATTGTCATCCTCCTTTGAAGCGGCCAAATTGGCTTTCCAGTTCAAAAGTAAAATTGTTTACAATACAGAATACAGCTTAAGTATCTTCATAGTATTTTCTTTCAGAACAATTTTATTTATTCATTTTTGCATCTTACAAGTAGGACCAGGTATGTTGTAGTAGTCCAGCCTCTTAATGAATGAAATACCATTAATTCTAAAGGAAACCTGGATTAGTCTCAGCAGTTTCCTGTCCACTTTCTGTCTTGATAAAGGTTCTGGTCTCCTTCCTCTGTACTAGCCTTATGATTGGCAGGAGCATGTGCCATGCGGCGGCAGTATGCAGCTGTAAGTATATCATCTGCAGCTTTGGTTGGGTAAATATAGCAGAGGGACTTGTCAGGCTGGGAGATGGATTGTTCTGGGAAAGGAAGTGTTGTCTCTTCTTCCACTTCTGGAACAGGAACTTTTTTTTATATTTCTAAAACAAAGAGCAGCCTATACAGTTATAGGTCTTGAACACTGCTTGTGTGTTGTCACTTCTTTTTCCGTCCCGCTTATGTAGAGCTGGTGTTTCATCCAGACCTGGTCCTGTTAACAGTAAAATGCTAAACAGCTCATGGTCCTAGCATGTTCATGGTGTTTTATGGTATTAAATAGTCTCCTTTCCATAAAGTTTAATTTAAAACTGGATACTGGTAAGGCCTGTGGTATTGTATGTCAAAAGAGCAGTTGTTCATGTTTTGTGTAAAATTTCAGTTTGTCTGTAAATTGTATTTTTTTTTTAAACAAGAGTCATTGCATGTGTTTGAACATGTCTTAATCTGTGTAGCTTTTAATGACTGTTAGTTAATTACATAATAAGTGTCCATGACCTGAAGTAATTTGAGAACTGCTGTTTTTGCCCCAACATTTTTAAGGAATCTTTTGTTTGGAAGTTTTGTTCAGATTAAATATTTCATCTCTAAACTTTCTTACCTGAATTCTTGGTGTTAAAAGTAAAACTAGTAGTTTTCAGTTGCAGGATCACCGTAATGTTCAGTGCCAACAGGGGTAGCAATTCATACATGCCTTTGATAATCCAAAGCAACTCTGGAAGTACAAAAAAGTGTGTTCAGGTGACAAATGTACTTGTTATTTTTCAAAAAGCAGTCTGAAAGACATGTCAGAGAAGACCGCAACAGATCTGGTGTCTGGGTCGCAGTAGGACCGCCTTGTAGATCCCATGCATTTGCAAAGACATTCTGGATTTGAGAAATGGACAAACTGTGAATTCAGATTCAGTGTCAAGTTGAATAATACCTGTTTGACACTTGAAAGTATACCACTGAAGAGGATTGAGGGGATGGGGGGGCGGTTGAAAGTGTTGTATTGATTGACACAAAGATGTAAGTCTGTTCTTGGCTCACATTATTTCTTTCTCTGCTTTTTATGCAGCAGCCAGCCTCAGCCTTAGCCAGTTAAATCTTTAAATCTTTCTGGTGTCTCCTCCTCCCCCACTGCTACATTGAAGGTCAGATTTTTGACAAATCTGCAGAGGAAGCTGAAGGCTAAATCCCCTCATTTTTATTCATTCAAATACAGGTTTCAAGACTACATGAGAGCCTCGTCTGACTGACAGCTTTCTTTTAACCTGTTACCCCACCTTCGTTTTCTTACTTTTTATTTTTTAAACACTAACAAAATTCACAAGCACACCTTTAATTGAGAAGGATCACCTGACCCTCATGACTCATAGGATTGTAATTGCACTATAGAGTCTACATCATGGTGATGCCTTTCCACACTGACCATTTGACCTTTATAATAATTATCTCCCTGTCCCCTGAACAAAGGACAGAACAGAGATCACTTAGTAAGGTCCTCTTGCTTGATCAAATTAGTCGGCTCCCCTTTTATCTGTGCTTTTCTTATTCAAAGCGCTGCATGTACCCTTGGGCAGCAGTGAACAGCTGACTACTACTACCAGCCTCAGTGTGTATGCAATACTGTCTCTGTTTTCCATATGTGAAAGTGCAATAATTAGCTTCTTTTAGATATTTTAACAACTCTTGCGCTGTTTTTGCTATTAAATTGTAATTGTTCAGATACATGACTAGAAATTCAAATCTGTAAACTGAAATTTTATGTCTTGAAGTCTTGAATGTATGTACCTTGAAAAGTCTCTCTATTCTTTTCTCTATGGAGTTAAAACAGTACAGTGACTTATTTTGCCTTTTATATCATATTACCAAGCTCTGTCCTGGTGTCCTGTTCTCATGTTGGCACATACCATGTATTGTAGTTTGTGATTTGAAGTCGCTCCTGGCAGTCTTGCTTTGTCTCTCACTCTTTAGTGGAGCTCAAGGTCAAGTGTGAGCTGTCTTAGGCTCACAGCTGTGCCTGAGTGAGGGCTTCACTCAGTATGTGGGTATACCCTGCACTCTGGAGGGCCTTTCTACTTTTTTTGCTATTTGATATCTGCACATATATCTGACCCAATTGAATGGCAAGAACGCGCTTTGGCAAACATGGAGTAAGAAGAAGACCTGTAACTCAGATCAGTCAGCCCCCAATGCAAATATGTTTACTCATGATGGCATTTGCTGTGGAGAAATGTCCTTGGGTGGATCTTTAGAACAGGACAGTTGAGATTATGTAACACAAAAAAGAACTGTAAAGTGACTATTCATTATCTGTTTACTTCTGTGGTTAGTAGGTAACAGCTTAGCAATATTGTTATTTTAATTTTGCACAAAATCATAAAATATAAGCTAACTAAATATTTTCTTTTGTGGTAGGTGGTCATCTTCTATGAAATTCATAAGCAGTTGCCAATTTTATTTTTTATACAGAAAATAAAACGTGCATTGCCTTTATTAATTCCACTAAAAATAATAATGCAAAATGAAATTATCAGCTTAATCTTATGTTTAAGATTTCCATTTTATACTATTAATAGTTTTAGTTCAACTAAACCGTGCTTTACTGAAGACGGAAACAAAATCAAAGTCGCAAATAATAGATTAGCAGCTGGGGGTTGAAGCTACTTATAATTCTTCTCACATGACCTTTGTGTTTTGTGCTCAGACATCAGTTTAGCCTGTGCTGATATATGTTCAGTTGGGTTTTGTAGTAGTAAAAGCATGTCAAGTTTTGCCTTGTTGTCAGATCACGAGTTAGTAAAAGTGACCCTTTGTCATTGTGAACACACTCAAGCACCACAACGAAATGTGACCTCTGCATTTAACCCGTCACACATGCACACGTGGAGCAGCGGGCAGCTACCAACAGCACCCGGGGAGCAGTGTAGTGGGATGGTACCTTGCTCAAGGGTACCTCAGTAGTGCCCAGGCTGAGACTCGAACCTGCGACCTTCAGGTCCCAAAGGCAGTGTCCTAACCACTAGGCCACCACTGCCCCTTCAAAATTAGTCAAAATAAGGCCAATAACCTGCTAATAAGTACTTTATATCAGCCAACGAGTATATAAAACTTTAGTAATTAATAATATTAATATTGATGAGGTCTATAAATAGGTATATAATGCAAAAACCTTTACTAACTTGGTCTTCAAAGAGAGATGAGGGCTAATTTTGAATTAAAAACTTAGTAACAAGTTTTAACACAGTAATTTATATTGTCCCTCAAAATAGCTGACCAATCAGGCACTTAATATTTTCTCACAACTTGTCTCTTGTGGCAATTACATGGACATGCATGTAAAACCTTGGGAATTATCATTATCCTCTTTGCTAAGATGAGGGTTTAAGGCAGTTTTTTTTAAACAAATGCTGTAAATGCTAGAGAGATGAGACTGAGGCCTTGACCTGCTGAATAGCGAGAGTTTGGCTAGAAAGAATTTACAACTGCTGTCCCCTGAGGAAAGAGGCCTCCTTTCCATTGGTCCAAAACTGGAGTCCAGGGTTTCCATTACAGTGTGATTCTCAACTGTTCCGTGCTACTCTCCAACCCTTTAATCTGTGCTTGTCTATGGGAGTGAGAGAGCAAACATGAAAGAAACTGAACTCCACTGATGTTCTTTGGTAGAAGTGTTGACCTACTTCTGCTTTCTGGTATAAGATAAAGCAGTCAAAAAACATAATGAGTTAGAAATTGTCTTGTGAATGTTGTGAATCACAAACTTTGATTTTAGGATCACAGCCCACAAAAGTTTTGTATTTGTAGTGGCAAAACAGACAGATTTTAGTCTTTTTGTCTGGACATTACCAGAAAGTTCTAAAAGATTCCAGAAAGTTATATAAAAGTCTGGACAATTCTAGAATCTTCTGAACAGTTAAATTTTAAAACAGATACATTTAAATATGTCATTGTCCTGACCACAGAAACAAAGTATTTGTGGAATAATAGCCATTTTCTGTTTATTTTAGGCATAATGGAATAGGAAAAGACATGTGCCCAGGAACAAAATTAAAATAGAACTATGTTACTTAGTGTAATTGATTAACATCACAATACAAGTTGATAAAATCAGCCCCAGTGCCATGAATGCAGTGCTGTTAAGTAGGAGAGTTAGTCCATGAGCTGTTCATGGTTTTGTATCTTCACTGTTATGACCGAGGTATATCTGAGTAGTGTCTTTCACCCATCCCGAGCATGCAAGTGTCACTCTAGAGACGAGCTTACTGGGGTCTCCGTGCTGCCATAGTAAAACGCTCTGTCAGTTGTGATGATGAATGTTTGTCCCCTCTCTGCCAGGCAGCCACCCAGTGCTGGTTAGTAGCTGTAAATCTGGCCAGTTAACAGTGCACTAACCGGGGACTGACAGGCGGGGCTTAGGCCTGGTGTGAGGAGGGGATGCAACTGTTGTCCTGTTTCAGAGCCTCTCAACAATGTGCTGAGTGCATGGAGAGGCCCAGCTCAACCATTAATCATGGATTGGGTTTGGGGAAGGCTAGCTGGAGAGGAGAGTTTGAGGAGTTTTAGTTAGGAGATAGTGGGAGGTCCGGATGTGCTGATGGGAACAGAAGGCAGGAATGGGGAAGGTAGAGAGACGTGTGCCTGCTGCAAGGTTAAAGTTAATGCACGTTCCACTCATAGGGTCCCTAAAAGGTCCCAAAGCACTTATGTTGCAGATTTCTTTGGAGTACTTCTAGATCTGTTGTAGTATGTGAGGTTGGAATATTTTTCTCTAGGGGATAATCCGTGTATGACATTATTAGGATAGAACAATGAAATCGTTCTGTTCATATTGTAAGCTTGAGATGTCTTCGCTGTAAACTTACAGATGAATTTGGTGTAGTGTTAAGGAGTGAGGTCATCCTGTAGTGTTCAGTTAATACTTACAAGGCTGTAATCCATTCATAACAGTGTGTTTGTCAAAGGTCTCTGCTCCTTTTGCTCTTGTTGTAGAAGAGGCCATTGCTTCTAATGCCACTCTGAGAGCTGAGGACATTCATGAAACCTGGGTATTAAGGTTGATTTTCAGCCATTTCAACACCTCTGTCTTTTCCCATTTGTCCCTCTGGGGGTCCCCTCTAAAAATGGCTCCAAATACTGTATGGTGACACTTTGATGGGGCAGCTAGCATTTTTGAAATATTGAGACTTACAACAATGTAAAAACCTGGTTTATGAATGTTCAAAGTGTTGGCTTTCAATGTTTCTCTCTCTCTCTCTCTCTCTCTCTCTTTCTCTCTCTCTCTCTCTCTCTTTCTCTATATATATATGATATTTTTTATTATTATTTGTTCACATGCTCATAGTGATCAGCCATAACATTAACACCACTGACAGTTAAAGTGAAAAACATTGACCATGTAGTTATTTCAGTGGCACCGGTCAATTGGCTGGGTAATTAGGCAGCCAGTAAACAGTCAGTTCTTAAAGCTGATGTGCTGGCAGCAGGGAGAATAGGCATACATAAAGGTCTGAGCCACTTTGCCAAGGGCCTTATTGTGATGCCTTGTTGATCGACTATTACTGACTGACCATTTAAAGTGATCCAAGGAAGGACAACTGTAGAATTGGTGACAGGGTCTTGGGCATTCACTGATGCATGTGGGGAGTGAAGGTTAGCCCATCTGGTCCGATCCCATAGAAGAACTGCTGTGCTTTGTGAAGTGAATGCTGACTCCGATAGAAAGGTGTCAGAGTGCACAGTGCACCACAGTTAGAGTGGTTTCTGCAGCTTGAGGGGGACATGTCCTTTGCAGAACCTAATCTTAATTTATCAGTCAGTGCCCAGGTTAAAATGCTTTGCCAGTTGATTAGTGTGCCAAGCGCCCTGTTTTTTGTTTTGTTTCTCTGAGGACAGATAGACTGTCAAAATGCTGTAAAAAGAATTGTATGCCTTTCAGAATACAAGGAATTTTACTGGAGGTGGTGCCTTGATATTCTCAACATCTTTATTCAGGGAATATAATTGTAGCTTTTTCCAGTGCAGTTGTATTATTTTACAGTCCATACACTTTGTCTATGCTTTTTTAAAATTAGATTTTATTTTTCTATTTCATTTAATACATAGTCATGTAAACCATGCTCCTGAAATGTCGTGAAAATATTTCTCATTTTCGTTTTATAGTAAGTAATGAAAGTAAAGTATGTCAGGGGCTCCTCTGCATTATCACATCTTTAGAACTACACATGAAGAACTGTGTTCCAGTAGCATCACTAGTGATGGAATTAATAAGCCTTTGCATTTCTGAGAGACATTTTAAATTGTGTATAATCGTACATGACCGCAGGTACTCAAAGTGTAGTTGAAAATTGCTGAGGAATCTTGCAAGGGGAAACGTGTAATGAGTTCTTTTTTTCTGGACACATCTTTTGATGTAAAGTTACATCAGAGATTCCATGCATTTGTGTGGACAGTAAGCAGGTCTATGGTGGACAAAGGTTGTGTTGAGAATCCAGAGACCAATTGCAAGCTAAGCCTGGACAGATGGGGAGTGGAGAGGAGTTGGGAGAAGGGGGGGGTTGGGGTGGTGGTGGGATGGGGGGGGGGTTTGCAGAAATAAGGGCTAATATTAGTATTGCAGAGGCAGTGCCTTGCTTGTGTGGCGTTCAGTTCTTAAGCCTAGGGCGTCCTAGTGTGAATCCCAGACTGCCTTTATGGACAGGGCTAATAAACCGCTCTCTACGCACACGCGCACACACCCTGCACACAGCTGCTTGTTATTTCATGCCCCATAAGGGCCCTGTGACCACGAACATTCTAATACACATATCTAATTAGATAGGCATTGCTGTGTGCATTCAGGTCCAACTGTTAGTCTTGGTTCACCACTCTCCCACTCTCCTGTGTACACACACACAGATTGACAGTCCTATTGGCACATAAATTCAAACAATCCTATTATGTCAAAACTCAAGAAAATAGTCTCTGCCTCGTTATTTGTGTAGTACACAAACGAAATGTCCCTTTTCAAATTAGGGATTGCCCAATATGTTGCTTTGGCTGATTTTAGCAACCCATGGTATTATTACTCTTGGGTTTTTAGATGGGTGCTTTGGCAGGATTCAGCCTTGTGATAATCTGATGATGGGGTGAAATCTTAGACAGGTATGCCATCGAGCAGCTGAATATAAGGTACTCCGTTCAACTCTGGTAATGTTTCAGGTTGAACTGTTGAATCCGGACACAGAATGCTACATGCTAAGTATTACAGGAAACAAATCAGATGCATGAAAAGAACATTAACACAATATACTTAATTATAATTTATGGTCATTTTACTCATTTGTTGGTCATTTGTTTTTTGTCCTGATAGTCAAAAGAAATGACCGCTATCACCCCATTGTATGCAAGACAGATGTTTGGAGAACTTAAACGAAAACATACTTCAGTGAACTGACAACTGGCTAGCAATGTATAAAAGGCAAGCTATTCTTTAATCATTAGTCTTTCGGAAGCATTTGCATTCTTGGCTTTGCATAAATCACCTCATTTATTGAACATGTCCAGTTCATTCTCAGTTACACATCAGTGAAATCCTTTTGAAAAAGTTTGCCTGTATATCTAAGACTTTGAACCTCCCACCTCCCTGCAACCCTTTACAGTCGGCATAGAACAGAACTCTGGCAGTGGCAATAACATTCGAGTGGTGGCCTGACATTAAAAAAGCAGCTCCTATTTTTGGGCAACAGCTGGGTTTGAAGCAGAGCGCCATTGTAAAGGTGACATGGGTCAGAACTTTCTTGTTGGCGTCAGGGGTATGGAGGAGGAACAGGCGCTCTCAGATGATTAAACAACTGCCAGCCATTCAGAGAGTGCATAAATATTCAATCGAGAGAGGTGACGCGAGGCTGGTCTTTTAAACCTGTTGACGAGCCTTCCTTAAATAGAATGGGATCAGCGCCGCCGATTACAAATTTTGACAAAAGCCGGCATGCTGACAGGGGCGGGAGACTGGCTGGGAGGTGGCCCCCACAGCTGATGAGGGGACATGCTAACAACCCAGGACAACAAGGAGGCGATGACTGCTCTGAAAGCAAAATAGACCTGCCGATATACTGCTGCGCCAACCCCCTCCCTCAACTGCTGCTCACACTTTTTTTTTTCTATTTTTTTATTGCCTTGTGTGGTGCCATGCCAGCCAACACAAAGGGGGAGTGTTGATTCTTTCCTGCTGTTTAAAGATATGTTGGCTTGATTTTGAAGTTGATATTAATATATTATCTGTCTGGTAGTTGAAAGAAATGTGATTAGTTTATTAATTAGATTTCTACTTTGCAAATGTAATTACATAACTATGTTTCAGTTTAGAGTGTGAGATGGGAGCTGGATGCATTGCCATGTATTCATTAAAGAAAAAATACTAGCTGCTACTTTTGTCCATCGTGAATCCTGACGTTTTTATGTCGGTATTTGTGTAGTTCTAGAGTTGTGTGTCCTACTGTCTTATGTTATTATTGGTTGTGCATTGGCATGCCTCACCTTCCCTGTTGAGCAACTCCAGTATTCACAAGGCAAACTCCAGCCATGTCAGTAATGCACATAAGCCCATGTTGGTTTTAAACTGTAAAAATTCTTGTTTAACTGGCAGGGGCTATGAGTGATGAAATCCTGACCCTAAATTTATGACCTTGAAATACTTACTACAGGCAGTATGTCTTGCTCTTTAAGGGATGGGAGGGTGAGGTCACTGCGAGCTGAATGTGTGAACCAGCAGACTGCACAGTTACTGTTTATTCCCGTATAGGTCAGACTAATCTAGAGCTTAAAGCACAGATTCACCCTTACTCAACAGAAGAGATGTATAGGTCTGCTCTAAATACAGTGCACCACATCTTCAGTTATCTTCAGAGCAAAAGAATGACTGGACAGACCATTTTTGTGGGCCATAATGAATTTTTCATGACAATGTTACCTAGCATCTTAAATTTCTTTGGGACTTGAGTCATGCATTTGATTTTTATGCATGACAGGCAAGAGTATCAGTCTTAAAATGCATTAATCTTCACACTATAGTTAAACTTTTAGTCTATCTATACTCATCTGTACCTGCTGGACCCACAAGGCCAGACCAGGTTCTAACCTTGAATTAAACTGTTCCAAAACTAGAAAGGATGTTTAATAAACGACCTGTTTAACATCCTGCCATCACATTGCTCAAGAACTGCAAAGTACCTCATAAACCCCTAACCTGTCATACATGCCTAAAATACTACATTTAATTGGTTACTGGCCATTCCAACACTTCCGGTAATTTACATTAGCACAACTGAAACTTTGTCCATGTTTCTTTAAAATATGTCTTCATAGTTTCATTTTAAAGGTTCATGTATTGAGTTTTGGACCTTTAGTTCATATCATCTCAGGGGGAATTTTTAGGTGCCCTTACTCATTAGTAGATATTAGCAGTGGGTACATGAATGGAGATCATGAGACAGGTTTATGGTTCTCAAAGGAGATAAACGGAAGCTTTGGAAAGTTGTGTTGACGTGGGCCGTATAACAGTGTACAAAAAAAATTTGATTAAAAAATAGAATTTACCGGTTTCCTGAACAGTCTCCCTGAGGAACAGACAGGATGGAAAGTTTAAAGGTTAAAAGGACTTTTAAAGATGTAAAATATTGTATTTTTGAAAGAGAGACGTTGGTACCTCTTATTTCTCTTATATTTTCACAAACTTGACCACATGCAGTGGTTACAGCAGGCTTTTATAGACTATAGGTTCTTCATGATTTAGGAGACCCCCTCCACAGTGTTAGCTCGCCCGCTATTGCCCATCTCTTTCTCGTATACATTTGATCATTTTCTTTAAAGGTGACAAAGGGGATAGCCAATTGTTTTTCTGTTTATCAGAGGTGACATGACCAGTGGCGCAAGTGGGTGAGGAGGCCCGTTGTTGCCATAGCTAAATATACATCCCTGACAGCTTCATAATGGGTTCCAGGAAGTTCAGTCGAAAATAAAAACAAAGCAACATTTCTAGCTGATTGGTTCTGAAAGGCCGTTTTTTCTTGCTGAATGGGAAAAATGTGGACTTCAGCATTCCATGGCAGTGATGCCAGTCGGATTGGATAGGCGCAGCCTTGCGTGTGCAGAACGAACAGGGAGAGATGGAGACGCAACAGACTGCAAAAACCTGATTTATGGGAAAGTATTCTGTCAGAGGAAACAAAAGCAACAAAAACAAATGATAAACAATGAGGTTCAGTAAAAGATTTTAAAATTAAAAAATTAAAAATTGTTGCTAAATTCTTTACATAAATAGGGCTTATGCTTCATTCTGCTTTTAACTCATCCTCATATCCTCTGTTACTTTTAGCTTGTTTTTAACTCTTGTTTACTTCTCTGAGCATTCAGGAGGTTATGTTGGGTAGTTTAATTTAATCTATAAAAATATGTTGAGTTCTGTGTTGATGGGTGGATTTTGAAAGATATTGCACTTTTTCAGGTCTCATTTATGCTTCCACAGGGATCTTCACTGACCGTGCCAACAAGGTGGTCGACATTGTCATGTATCATTATGGTTATGTATGTGGGCTTTTTAAAAATGTATTTAAATGACTTTTTTATTTTAATAATGGTCTGAAAGTAGAGCAGCATCACCATAAACAAGCAAGCAGATTGTAATGAATTTCCCAGATCTGTAAAAACTCTTAAATTCAGACATTAAATTATTTCTAATTCATCATATCCGTATGATTCCATAGCGTATTTGTGTTGGAAAGTCATAATGTGGATGGATCTTTCCCTTTGGCTCATTCATGCTTGTGCTACTAAACTCTAATCTATATCTAAAACACTAAGTTTAATTTTGGTAGACCTAGCTTGTCAAGTCTGTGTTGATCTGCTGATTGCAAAGAATTCTATAAACACTGTTTTGAGTCCTGGCACTTGGTAAAAGGCTGTCTACTGGCAGAATAGTAGGAGTGCAAAAAAACATTTCTTCAAAATACAGAACACTGCTAAACGCCATTTGTACAAGACATTCTCATGTGAAAGTGGAGCTTGAATGTTTACAAACACCTATCTGGCGATTGCTAACTCAGAAGAATTTTGTCATGAATTCATAAAGATAATGCACTCCCTGGCTCAGGGCCCATGTGCTCAGCTGTCCCACATTACCACACAGTACGGTGGAAGAGCCACTTAACGCTGCACGGTTTAAAATTACCGCACTGCTGGCAAACGGCTGCAGTATTCTACTCCTCCGCCACTTCTGTAAATTGTGTTTGTATTTCTTTTTTGCCTCTCCGGTTTTGGGTAAATTATGTGCTGAGAGATGTTTTATGACAAACAGCAAGCCCCAGGGAAGTGCACTTTAGACATCACTCGAAAGGACTGGGACGGGATGTGAATTCGGCTGGAGTACCTCAGCTTTTCCTCTGCAGACTCTTAGGGGCAGTTGAGGCCATGTTGAAGTTGGTCAGTGGTTTTATTTATTTATTTATTTATTTATTTATTTATTTATTTATTTATTTATTCATTCATTCATTCATTCTTGTGAAGGGTACAGTGTGCTTGCTCTCTTTCTTTTGCTCTCTTTTTGTCTCACACTCCTTCATTCTCTCTCTCTCTCTCTCTCTCTCTCTCCGCTGCCTCTCTCTCTCTCTCTCTCTCTCCGCTGCCTCTCTCTCTCTCTCTCTCTCTCCGCTGCCTCTCTCTCTCTCTCTCTC